>CM065925.1:50250521-50478021 GCA_033439105.1 Magallana nippona
AAAAAAAAAAAAAACTATTTCGTAATGTCCTGCAATCGGTGGGTTCAGCTTATCTCAAACACTGATTCCAATTTGTATACCAAACTTTACATTTAACATCTGTTTGGAACATCATGAACTGTTACAATTGTGATCTCGTACAAATGAGGTCTGTGACTTAAGATTTAACCTGTAATAAATGATTTTAACTTTTCTTTTTTTCTGCTTTGTAACCCAACAGACAGTTTTAGAATTGTTGTATCATAAAAAAATAATTGCTAGGTTAAGTATAAAAGTTTTAGTGTTTTGGTGCATTTGACTAGTCCCAATTATTGTATATTTTGTTTCCTAGCTCTATTTGCCACCGTACTTGCTATTCTGCTTGTTTCGTGCAAAGATGCAATTCCCCATTTCTTCTCAAATGATATATTAATTTATAAGGTATGTCGATCTCTCATTTTGTGGGTTTTTTTGTCATTCTACTAATAAATAACATGCATTCTGAAGAAATATATTGTAACCATTCATTCCTTTTTCATATCTGGCTAGCCAAGGGTCCGATTCGTTTATTCTCATACCTGGCTATCAAAGGTGTCCGGTACATTTCACATAACTTTTTATGCATTTTGTTATCTAAGACGGTGTGTTCGGGAATACTACGTGGGACGGGTCTTCAGATGTTCGGAGCTGTCATGAATTTTATTGCCAATGTTCTCATAGCACTGCCACTTTCTTTATCATTGATGTTTGCAACATCTTTAAGGGTTACAGGTAAATGTTCCTTTTACCATAAACTCAATTTCTAAGCAATCGAAAGTGTTATTCTCAAGATAAATGCTGTTATTGATAGGATGAAAGTATTGTCATTGTCATTGGTAGGATGAAAGTAAGAATACAGAAGTGCGAAATAATCACTTTGAATCAGCCTGTTTAATTTAATCTCTGTTCTTTTAAATCCCATGTGAATAGTAAACGGTCGGGTATGATCAAATCTATCATAGAACCCTTTTGGGCCTTATGGAATTTGATTCCCCCCCCACCCCTCCGACAGTATTTTTAAAATCACCTCGTAATACTCAGAGAATGATTCCTTATTCTTTGAATGCTTAGTGTTAAGAATTTAATACTGGCAGGTGCTTGGTGGGGTGACATTGCTGGTACAGTGGTTCTGTGTGTGGTGTTTAGTGTTCGAATCATCGCTGTAGACTGGGAACTAGAGTCAAAACAAGTATGAAGTTGAATAAAATACTATCACAATTGCCAATTGATGATTTACCAATGAAAAAATAGTCCTAACATATTATTTGTTACTAAGGCACTGAAAAGAGCTGGTATGAAGCTAGAAATGGATTTACCGGGTTTTGTAGGTAGGAACGTGCTCCTTTACACTAAAAACATTGAATACACGTTGTTCTTTTTATCAGAACTAACCGCATAAACAAAGCTCGTTTATCATTGATCACAATAAGCTTTCTTGTAGCCAACGAAGACGTAGAACGTATACAAATGGATATTCATAATGATGGAAGAAAAGTTTACAAATCTTTTGAAACTGCTGCCGAACAGGCGGAGATTTCGTCGTCGAAGGCGCCAACTACAAACATGAACCTGGTGTACAGCAAGGTGTCAATATTCATTGTTGCACTGATTACCTTTGCGGGTGGTTTATTTATACGGTTATATGTTGATGTTTAAAGTTGACTTATTATAAAAAGACAATAAAATTTTAAAAAATAATTAGAACAGATTTTGTTTATATACAGTATCAATCAAATATGCCGACCATGAAAGTTTACTACTGTGATTTTATCATAAATCATGTACATCGATTTATGTGGATTTAATGAAATCACAATTTCGGTGATATGTACATTCGTGGACATTGATCCCATCAATAGAGTGTGTTATTAGAAATTACACTTTAATTAACATTTGATTTCGAGCATAAACTTAACAAAGAAATCCTTGAAAATTGGTAATCAACAAATGCTGATGAAACTACAGGCTATTGTGAAAATCTGTTTCAAAGATACTTCATGGCCAATAATCCTATCAATACAACATGTTATTAGAAATTTCACTTCAATGAACATTTGATTTCATGCATCAATTCAACAACGAAATCCACGAAAATTGGTACTCAACAAATATTTTCAACGAATTATTTCATCACAATGCTTGTTAGTTTCTTTTGATTCTGCTTTTTGGTGTCATTGTGTTTCTTTGCTATTTGTGAAATCGATATCTGCGATGGTGGTGAAAAGTTTAAATAAAGTAAACGGTCGTTTGTAATTTTCTCAAAATATATGATGTACTCGCTCCAGATATCCGAGTCGTCTTCCTTAGATGTTCTTTTCTCAGGTTTTTGCTGTACTGGTGTATTCCTTGATTTTGGAACTCAAGACTCGATTCGAACATGTGTATGATTACCGCCTACGAACGACCAGAAGTTCGTCAGTGTATATAAAGGTTCTTGGCATCAGACACATATTTTGTTGTGTCCACTTCTCATATTATAGCTGAATGCTAGCTTGTAAATAATACGAAGGATTATAACACTGCTAAATTAGGTTCTTGATATAAGAAATTTCCCTATTAGGTTTAAGAAATCCCCGTATTAGGCAAAGCAGTATGTATCCTTGGAAAAAATTATACAGAGGGCATGAACCTGCAGTTCCTACTAGAAATAATAATCCCCTGAGAATCATGAAGTTTTTCTTTCGCAGGATTCTTGATTCTCGACACAGTTGGTCCTGTTCTGAACAGAATGGAGAACATGTTGATGTTTACCGCGCCTCATAAATTTCTAACAGAGGCACCATATACAGTCTCTTCTTGGAACTTTCTTGAACTCCTCTTGGTTTTCGATTGAAGGACTTTCACTCGTCAAATCCATGTCTCTTGGTTAGTAGAATAGTATGTTCCATGTTTCAAATGTATATCCCGCCCAATAGTAATTTTAAGTTACTGAAGTTTGCACTTACAGAAGATGGATTTCTGCGGTCTCTCAGCTTGCGATGCCTGTCACCAAATATATGTTCCGCCCTTTGTGCTCGTCTGTCGGTTCCGATCGTCATGCACCAGATGGTCTCCAACCTTCAGTGAATGTTTTCGATCCTGGGCCATGACGTTCTCCCGTTGGTGGGTTAGCGGTGGTTGCCAATCTACTACACGATGGATAACGACTTCCAGCACAGATAATCGCGACGGTGCCATATCCAGCAGGATAACCTCTCTGCTGCCTCTTACAGTCTCCTTATTGCTCTCTTGCATGTTCTTCCCGATAGTCCAAGTCCTACGAGCAGCTTCTACACCGATTGCACAGTTATGGAACCGTCTGCAACCGACCTCTACAGCCAAGCGCACTGTCCTCTATCCTTGAAGTCTACCTCGATGTCTGCGTATTAGAGACTTATTCTCTCAATTTCCTCTTCCCAATTTTCTCCAATTTGCACGGTCAGATATATTATGACCAGCGTCTTCGACTGCTAGCTGAAACTCTAACACTGCATCAGGTCGTAGGTTAGCTGCAGAACTGTAACTCCATGACCGAGAAAATCAGATTGACGGACACGTCAATCCGATTTTCGGTGGAGCTGCAACAACGTGCGAAATGTTTTTTAGTATTTGGTGAATTTCTGCTTTTGTCTGCGGACGCAATGAATTTTCTTACTTTCAGAAACATCCTGTAACAAATGCTATGTCACTAAAGCATTTCCTCCTTTCAAGACATACTCCGTTCGTAGCAAAAACCATTTCTAAGTTCCGAGTTCGTCAATATCGTAGGGGGTGTGCGGCCATCTTGTACATTTGAAGATAAAAATATAAACATTTCTTGAACTGGCTTGATTCTGTCCGACTCTGACCAAAACTGTTGCCAAAAGATAAAAAAGCAATAAATATGAGGTTCTACATGTTGTTTTGTATGTGAATTATGCATACAAGAACAGAACAATGCCCTTTAAATCACTCAGAACTGCTGTCGAACTGCGCAAATGCAAACTTATTCTGAAGATTTAAAAATCTGACAAAATATGAAAGGGGTTCATTTGTGTCCTCTCTACAACTAATTGTAGAGAAAAAATGTTTAATTTTGCACATTATTTTTTTGTCGTAACTTTGCCTCAAAATAGGGGACCCTATTTTTATCAGTAGGCATGTAATCTATTTATAGAACAAGAAAAATCCCGTCTATACTTAGAACTCCTGTGTCTATGGAGGCACATTGGCGTTATATTTTCATAGAATAAAACGATTGTCGATTAAAAACAATCTGTGTTGAATGTGACAGACATCTCTATACCAATCTCAAGTTTGTTTTTTCAGTTCAATAAGTATAAATAAGAGTAAATTCTTTTTAGAAGTAGGATAAGGGTCCAAATAGTTAATTGCTTTAAATAAAAAATATACATTTATTTTTCAATGAAAATTAAACTTCATTGTACTCCTATAGACACAGACAAAAATATCTCGTGCGAATTGATGGTATTTGAGACCCGTTTTAAGAATAGGGTACCCGCTTTTGAGACAAAGTTTCAACTTAATAGTAAGTTTAGTCCTTTTTCTCAACAAATGGTTGTAGAATGGACACTAATGACCTCCTTTCATATTTTTTCTGAATTTTTAGATTTTAAAACTGCGCAGTTCTAAGTAATTAAATAAGGCATTGTTCTGCTCTTGTATGCGTATGAATTGCATACAAAGCAACATGTAGAGCCTAATATTTATTGCTTTTTTATCTTTTGACAACAGTTAGTCAGTTTAGGGCAGAAACAAGCCAGTTAAATTTTTTTTTACATTTTTATCCTCAAATTTACAAGATGGCCGCACATCTCCCTTAAATGCTGAACACTTCATCACAAAATCACTTTATTTTGATTCCGCTATTAAATCACTCCGTTCGGAATCATCTCCTGAAAAAAAAACCCCAATCCTCATCAGCAATCGCCCATTTAGCTCGATTACACAATGCATGAAAAATAAATTCAATCAAATCAGTAATCGAAATGATTAGATTCTAGACATCGCATTACGATCTAAGGGAGATAACTCTCAGTGTTTCACAACCGTCTTTGAAATCATCGGCCAGGAATAAAGTTTATCGATGATTGGTCGTTAAAATCCACATGAGCATAAAACAGTAGGTATAAATTCCAATCGACAAAAAACATGACTCATAAACAAGGTTCAAAACAGGTACCGGTAAAAATTAGACGCTGAGTAATGTCTTTGAAATGGTTTGGAATCGATTTTGATGCTAGCTTTTCCAGTTCAGAAGTTCCGATGGTTGAGATAAATCCACAGGGGCCAAGCCCGTTTTGACATTAATTTCAATGTCACCATAAATAAATGTCAAAACGGGCTTGGCCCCTGTGGATAAATCGTTGCAAGAGATTTCATATCAGCTGGGCTGCATGTACCATTTGATTTAAGATACGGTACATGTAAAGTCATTTTTAAGGTACATGTATTTTTTAAATATTAATATCTTGAGGCGCGATAGCCTACTTTAGTAGGTGTTGAAAAAATCCACAAAAGTCGTACTTATTACGAGATTTAAAATTTAAAAAAAAAACATTTTAAAAGGTCGTTATAACAAGTTCAAAAATATCGTTATAACGAGGTAAATATAGCGCTTTATCTCGGGTGGCTTTACGTTTGGTCTTGTAATCAGAATTCTTTAATTATTAATTATTTTTAAAAGTATTAATAACAATCATTTTAATAATCTTAGTAACAACTTGCAAAAGTCAGAGTAACCAATTTTCATCTCGTAATAACGACCATTTATTTCCTAATATACAACAACCTTAAGATACTTCTTCTATTTTGAGCACTATACTATGTAGTATACCTCACTATGGTTTCATGTGAAGCAGATATAAACTGAAATAAATTAGATTTCTAAAACCTTAAATATACTCTTATCATAATATATTATTTTGGTTCACTGCTTATTAAACTACTTGGCCAAGACATTAAGAGGAATAACAGCAGTCCTTCATTAATGAAAACGCAATCAAAGGCCACCTGTTCCTTGGCCAGTCAGCCGGTTTAAAAATTGGCCGCAAAAATAGGCCAGTGTGGCTGGTTTCTCTTCGATTGTTTAAATATTAAGCTTATTGATGTCACAGGGGAAAAATTAATTGTTTTTTTTTTTATAATTATAAATATACATTATAAAGATTGTGTTTACAATTCCTTATTCTATGAAAGACCCAGAGTTCCTTTAATGCATACATATATTACATTACTTTAATTTTAATATCTGAATTTAGAAGAAAAAGAAATGATAATAAAAGAATTCGTATTAATTACGGCAAAACATCTTTTAAGGTTCAGCAGTGTTATTTTTGGTCAAGATATTTATTATTGGAGGGGGGGGGGGGGGAGTGTCTTCGAAAATTAAATTATCGCTAGTGTGTGCGGTTTTTTTTTTTTAAGTGGGGGGGGGGCATAAAATGTGTGACTGCTTAACCATGATAAAATTCATCAACACATTTGCTTAATTTATTCAGTGTGGTATTACTGAGGTAATTTAAGCATTTAACGGTGCATTCTTCATGAATGTAAATGGCCTAATACAATCATGATCCGCTCCCGGAGATATAAAGGGACGTAACCCTGAAATTGAATGACGTCATACCACTTCCCTTTGCTATGGCGGATTGCATGTCAACTGATTTGCCTTGGTTGAGTTTCGCCGTGCTTTGACCGAAGTTTTTAGCAGGTTTGAAGTGAACTTAATCCATTTCATATTTATACTGATTTGTAATTTTACAAAGCTTACATTTGATGGTAAAAATTACGATGCAGTTGGTTGCGGAAGCTCGCTTGCATCTTCAGAAGCAAGGGGAACAGGGAAGTGGTTTAAACTGTTTAATTAAACTTAAAGCTGTTATGTTTTTCTTCCTCTTTTGGAACACTTGAAATGGGGTTGAAATTTAGATAATCAGTTTGTGCTCCTCAAATGCTAGTACGCTGACAAAACCGATGTACTTATTAAAACCAATGCTTGATTTTTGAATGTTGGAGATTTTCCCCTTGAATCATGTCACTTGAATAATGATTGTACCGTTCTATATCAAATAGGTAGCAATGCGGTGATCTATTTGAAATAATGGTCAAGAAATATTGCAGCAGTCTGAAATTTCTACTAAAAGTTTTGCTTTAACTGATCACTCATGACTTGCCTTTTCTTACTGTAATAGTTCTAAGACAAGTTCTCGCCAAGTACCATTTCTCGCAAATGCATTGTTCATTATTTTATCAACACCCAAATTATATATAAAGAATGATGTAACTGCAAGAATTGGTCTTGGGCCAGTTTGGGCAGAGAATATAGGCCTGGGTAGCTCAGTGGTTGAGCTCCTGGCTAAAGTTGCAAGGGTTGCTGGTTCAATTCAGGTCCAGCAATATATTTTCATTGTATTTATATGCTCATTCCTCCTTTCCTACTACATATGGTGCCATGGTCTTCTTTGTATAGGAAAAGTGTAAATATAATAAGTCCTGGCCAGGTGAACTTATGTTGTGTCCATGGGGTCATAGACTATTTATGGAGGGAGGAATGTAGTTGTTGCATGGGATTATATTGACTGTGGATAGCAGCTTCGGTAGCTCAGTGGTAGAGCTTCAGACAAGAGTTGCAGGGGTCCCATGTTTGACTCCCATTCCAGACATATATTTTGAAATTCTTATTTATATCATAATATAGCACCTACATACAAAACATATTATTATACCTCAATATGATTATTCTATATAGCGCATCATCTGATTGGTCTAGAAAATCATGTAACAGGGCAAACAAAAAGTTGTGTCTCCCAGGGAATAAATATCATATTCCACTTCTTTAGAAATCTCAGGATTTTTTATTCAAAGTTAATGAAAAAGCCGATACGAGCATTCGATATAGACAAATATGATTAATTAATCAATTTAATTCTCTTGATATCACAATACCCAATATAAGTATCTATGATTCAAATTTATAAAAGAAAAGAGATACAATGACATAGAAAATCAAACAATTAGACGTAAGTGGTTACTGCTTTCGAAAAGTCGAAAAACTATTAGAAATCGACAAATTTTGTTTAATCATTTGTTGTTCGGTATAATAAAATGTTTATGCCATGAATGTCCGGGAAATATGAAGATTTATCCCCCCCAGAAAAATCAAAATTTCCTCTGGCAAAGCCCATGGGAAATATGAGTTTTCTTCGGGGAATAAATCCTCGTATTTCCCGAACATTTATGGAATAAATGTATAATATCCCAACCCTAACCAAGTCCGTTCTCACAACAACAACAAATGGAAATATCTTTATATTTGTTATATCTGAACACCTTTTCCCTCACATACAACCCACTATATAATTTTTTTCTTTTCTTTTTAGAAAAATAGAATCGACAGAACAAATAAAGAAGAGTTTGGAAATTTAAACCTCCCCCCCCCCCCCCCCCCACTTCAAAAAGATATTAAAAACTAAAACATACATACGGAACAACAAACATAAGTTGCCAAACAATTAACACTAACACTGTTAGACACTGTTTTGTGTCATTTGAAACAATGAGTGTGGCTGCATGAGTGTGTTTATTCAAGTTACTAGGAAACTAGTTCTTCCTTGTTTGAGATACATGGACAGTGTTATATATACCAGGTAAGCATTCTTGTTATAATTTAGTTTCATGTTTCAAACATTTAGAAATATCTACATGATTTCATTACTCTGAGTAAAATACTCAGCGTAATAAAATCATGAAGATATTTCTAAATGACTATCTTTGTTTTATTGTTGATAACTTTGGCTACTGTTTACAAAAGAACCATTCCTTTTGGCAATTAAACTTTGTATATTTACATTTGCACATTTGCAAATATGCTTCCTTATATGAACCTTTAGAATAGCGAAAACGTTCAATTCTGTGTGAACTTTTTTGTGACGTCACAATGATTACCGCACACGCTTATCGTTTGACGGTTGGATTATTGGGAACATAAAAACATGGTAATTTTACTAATTCGGAACGATTTTCCTTTTTCAAACATAAATATAAGTCATAAACAGCAATGTTAAAAAATTCACCAGGATAAGAACTTGGTTGGTACGTGATCAAATTTTCTGAGAAACCCTTTAGGCTTCACAGGATTTGATCACGTGACCAACCAAGTTCATATCCCGGTGAACTTTTGAACTTGCTGTTTATTTATAAACGAACGATTCTCAATAAATATATCTAATACTGTTTGCTCAAAGCTGGAATGAGTTGCAGTAGCTTTAGTTACAGCTTAAAAGCCCTTGCTGATTTAAATATTTTGCATATAACTTAATTTTCATGCACCCATAAACAATGTCAAAGGTCAAGGTCACCTAAGGCCCCAGTAGATTGGTCTGTCTATTGTGCTTGTTCATTGATATACTTTTGGTCTGTACAATATGTTTGATTGTTCAATTATGGCTGCTTCATTTGTGATTTCCCTCTACAGTTACTTATGAATATAATTTGCTAATAAATATTACCAGTTTTAGTAATTGTCTGACATCACTTATTGCGTGTCATCCAATTATTCACCTTGATTGACCATGGCAGTCGACTAGAACCAATGTGGTTTTGTTAGAGCAGCATGTGTTATGATATTTCATACAGGTAGGTGGGGGACCCAACAGAGAGAGTGTGGAGTAGGAGGACACGCTTATTAGATGTTGTCACTAGAGCAGACATGATCATAGGTTACCACCAAGTCAATAATACCAATCAAATTAATGACACTGAAAAACCAGAATTTCTCTGGGGATTTATATATATTATAATTCCCTATCCAAGCACTTATTTAGTCTGACTATGTCTCTATAGACAAACTCTTGATTTATTCAAGAATATTGTGTTTTCAAGACAGTACACTTTAAAACAAGCAGATATTGTACAGTTTTGGTAAAGAGGCTGCCTCCAAATATATCAGGTTCCAAAGTAAAATGATTCTGTGTACATGTTGTATAAACTAAGAGGGAATTACTGGGGAATTTTATGGCTCCCTAAATCCCCATGAATCTTAGAGGGCGGCCCATTTTATGTGATGTTCTGCTCTGATTAAATACCCACAAAATTCATATCATATTCATGTATTTTCTGGTATTTGACCCAGAAATGAGAGATGTTTGGGCTGAAAAAACATTGTATTTCTGAATAGTACCAGTACTTGTGTGTGAACAATTTTTGCAGTAAAGAAGATATAGTGAAGTAGCATATATTATACTGTGTTAAACATCCAGGATGTTTGCTGCTTTGTTAGAATTGGTATTTTATACTTGTACTTATTAAACAAACACAGAAAAAGACATGTATATCATGGAAAACATTTTCTTATGAAGTATGTATTTATAAGTGTGACAGTTACGTCAAACTTTTTGATGTTGTCTATGGACAAACTCATGAATTTCTCTATTTCATAGACATCCATTATAAATGTATAAAAATAATGGAAAGCTGAGTAAATGAATACATTTGTTTAGAATTAAAGCTCTTGTACCAACCCTCGGTCCAAAACCAGAGGGCTGAAAAATACTCTCAGAGCTCACAATCGGAGCCCACTGGTTTGAATTATGAATCGGGGCCCACTGGGTTATACATGTATTATGAATCAAGGCCCACTGGATTGTTTTAAGAAAAATGGACATAAGTAGAAATTAGATTGTATTAATATACCTCCGCAGACTTGAGGAGATTTTTTTTATGAAACCTCAACATGCACGCACTGAATGTTTCATATTTAATGCCTTAGCAGACATACATTTAGCTGTATAGGAAAATAATGTACATGTATATGCAGGAACAAGTGTATAATATATGCAAGTATATAACATGTTACTCATGTGAACAGCAGCCTTGATTATTTAGAATAGGTTTTGAATCAATAAAATGTCCCTTTTTTATACTTCCTCCAATTAAATATTTTCTGGGTGATAATTGAGAGCTTTTACCATGCATCGCTATCTAAATTTTTAAAAAAAGTCAGAAATGTTCCAAAATAATTCAAGAGGTTCCTCTATGAAAGGATGTATTTTGTACAATTATGCATGGCTAGCTATGTTTTAGGGTTCTATAATATGGTAATTGAGTGCTGGAAATAATTTTTGTGACATCATATGAGCTGCACATATATAAAAGCCTTCATTAACTTTAAGGATGCAAAAGGAAGAGATAAAACAATGAAACCAACTGAATGCTCCTCAGACTCTCAGAGTGTAAGTGACATCCATGTAAATGGCTTACAAATAACCAAAGACACAACAAAGACACAATGGGTGTATCTTACTCAGTGAGGACTGCTTCACCGTGATTGTTGGACTTTATGTTGCACTAATACATCTGTTTGGGCTGTAATCAAAATAATGTAATTGTTAGGCTTTAATCAGTTGTGTAATTGTGGGACCAAAATGAAAGATGTGTAATTGTTAAACTGGAATCTAAATAATGTAATTGTTGGACTATAATCATAGTAGTGTTATTGTTGAAATGTAATCAAAGTAATGTAATGTTTGGACTGTATAATCAAAGTAATTTAATTGTTGGACTGTAATCATAGAAATGTATTGAAATTAATGCAAAAAATTATTGTTTAACTGTTCTCAAAGTAATGTAATTGTTTGACTGCAATCAAAAGAACATATTTATTGGACTGTAATCAAAGCGATGTAATTGTTGGACTGTAATCTTATATATAAGGTGAGTTCTATTTCCTGTTAGCTTTTACTCTATATCAGATAAAGGAAAAAGGTTTTCTCTGAATTACGAAAGATAAATAGAACAGAACAGAAAAATAGAAAGAAAACATATCTGATTTTAGGATAAAAGCACGGAGAAAGAAGAGACCAATCCTGTCTCAAAAATTATATGTTTGATGAATGAATGGATAGGGGAGACTTGATCGTATTATGTCCTTGTTTTGTATCTTGAGGTACCCTTCTGTGCAAGCCACTGGGTGTTAATGTATCAAAGTCCGATCTGTGAAACCGACATTGTTATAGTGATAAAGTGAAACAGAAGATCGGGGAAGATCTAGCAGTATTTAGCTGGATTACTGTGTAGGTGTGTGGCGGTTAGCACACTTCCTATTAACCTAAAAGTAGTACTTTCTTTTTATAATGAACATCCCAAAATTTATATTGATAAATTACATTAAAAATATATATATATAAAAAAAAAAGGTAGTCCATGTTCCAATGACTAAAAGAGAAAAAGAAGGGAGAGACCCAGGTATGAAATCTAAGCGGTTCGTTTGAAAATATTTACATGCAGTGTTTATTTCCCCTTATGTTTGTATTGGAAATCTACGACGTTCAATTTTCTATGAATGCACTTTGATAATTCGTGCGCCATGTGCACAGATATAAACGTCTTCACGTGTTTTGGGTATATTTATTTTTGTAAGATTAAATGAAACGTTCAATCTTACATAACCAATTTGATATGTTCTTTTGAAAAATAATCATTAAATTATATCTACTCCTTCATAAAAAAAAAATTTCTCTACAAAGTTTCTGGCACTGTATTTTTAGTCGCTGAAGTGAACTAAATAACATGTTAATATGGCTGTTCCATGTATGGTTCATATCCCTGACTGAGATCGTATATAATGGCTTTACAACGACAGTACACATATATTTCGTAAAAATAGACATCAGTATGAATATAAATATAAGCATTGAATGCTAATTATTTTTGGATGTAATCAGTCCTGTAACACACCAAGTGGTGCAGACAAATTACCATACCGCGCCAATGCGCGGTATTCAATTTGTCTGCACCGCTTGGTGTGTTACAGGACCGACGACGTCCAAAAATAAGCATTCAATGCCTAAATGGCTTAATGTTGACACACTATGAAATGTGTCAACGAGATGGAAGACAGTTTGATAATTCATGTTTAGTGATTAAAATATAGAAAACATTTTGATATGGAAAGATGGGTTGAGAGGTTAATTTTCATTAATATGCAAGCAATTTACCGGGGGTTATAAGATTTATGCAAGTAGCATACTGTATTAGAATGTCAGTATATACAGTGTCTTTCTGTATAAGAAATAGAAATGCATTGTAACTGAAATATTGCACCAGATGAAATACATGTACTTTGATGTCAGCAGTTTAGAAGAGTTTTTTTTATGAAATGACTCAATGAGTTTGAGAAATTAGGTACTGTACATGTATTGTACGTGTTTTAGAAAAAGGCAGTCTTATAAACACATTGCTTTACATAACTTATACAAATGTAATATCTATCTAGATCAGTGTTAAATATGTCCAGATTTAAAGGGTCAATAAACGTAATTACAGATACTTTACTATCATATATGATTGTAGGAGTTATTCCTCTTTACACAAACACTTTTTCCCGTGTGTGAAGTACGCGACACTTCATCGCTTTTGACTCGTTTTATTTCCTCATTACATTTAAGTATATTGTAACAACTGACGAATTTAGATCTAAAAAGAAGCAGGAAAAACATTTTTAAGGAACTAATTTTTTAGCTAATATTTTATTGTGTCTGAAAAGAGTTGTTTTATGTCAATGAATCAATTAATGGGCAGTGTAAACTCTTAAAAGGTAAATTTCCGATTAAATGTTTCAATTTCTACTTTTATAAACCAATGCTATGATTAATCAGAAGTTATATATATCAGTTAGACTTTGATTCAAGAGAGAGAAAAGAGAGACAGAAAGAAATAGAAAGAGATAAGAGAGGGAGATGAGACAAATATTATACAGTGTATTATTTATATTGATACATTCTTTTATTGAAATGATATGGTCATCTCTGAAAAGTATGTAGGATCATACTTGTATGGATATTTGCTTATTTTTATTGCTTCTTATTATTTAGATATTTTAAGAATAACCTTGAATTTAAAAATGAAAGACTGACATGCCAGACTTCGACGAGATTGATGTGTTGGGTTTTCTTTTAGAGCAGGTCCCACTATGGAAGGAAAAGAATACTACCGAGCCCTGTACAAATATATTCCAAAGGAAATCGATGACACGGAGGATGTGGACCAGATTCCGGACATTCCCCTGGACAAGGACGATATTTTAGAGGTCAAGCTCCCGATCTCGGACGACATCCAGAAACCCAAGGGCTGGCTGATCGGCTACAACAAGAATCAGAAGTTGTGTGGCTACTTCCCCGGGCCTTATGTGGAGCACATCACCCCTCAGATGGTTCAGATGGCCCCACAGATCGGTGAGTGACCCACACAGCTCCGCTCTGACCGCTATATAGTAAAAATAGCAGTAGATAGATCCTCTTAAAACAATGTACTAAGATGATTATCTTGAAGTGACATTAAATAAGAAAGCATTTGAAACATTGCATGGATGCATCCTCTTCTTCTAAGGATATAAAATGGCATTACTTAGTATAGCCTGTTCATCATTATGTTAGGGTTATTTTTTCATTACAAATGAGGAATTTCTTAAATAACTTAATAAGCAAAACTCCATTCCTTAACTTTCCATTCAGTTATTTTAGAATCATGAATCAGTTTTGGAGTTATTTCTCTTGGTTTATCTGTTTTAGAAATGAGATTGGCCTAAATCAGAATACATGTATCAGTATGCTATATTTTCAAGATAGATAGGGAGAGACTGTTGGTAATCTAAGTAACATCCCTGCCTTCTAGTGAGTCTGAATCTGTAAGTGGAGGAACAGACTGCACGTTACATATGTAGTGACACACACCGCTGGGTTTTGTTCACACAAAAGCAGGAAGTCGAACACTGCATTCCTTTTTGTTATTTTTAAGATGTTCACATCCTTGTTTGTATGCGTATTTAGACAAGTACTAATGTAGAGTGGGGACACAGTTTATATAAGTCCCCTGTCACTAAGTGTAGCCTGATCTTTGTGTACTGTACTGCTTTGTGTGAATGTTGTACTTCTGTATGTGCTGTAATCACTTACTATTGTAGGTTTGATATACACACGCACATACATACTTATACACTTGCTATTTACATGTGTGACAAATAAACACATGCTTAGTTGAATGCCAACTATTCACTGATCTGGATCACACTGTAATACATTGTCCTTTGTTGTCCCTTCTAGCTCTGGCACTGAGCTCTCCTCTCCTAACATCCCCTGCCCTGATTAATGGAGGTAGAAAAAGGACTAATGGCTATTGGAGTACATTTTGTGAGGGTTGTGTAAGAATCAATCCCCCCTCAACCATTGACCCAGCATTGGGCAGATCTCCTGTGTATGTGTGTGGGGCGCTGGCCTGTATACAGTCTGTGTGAGTTAGATTGGTCAAACGGGGCTAATTGCTGCTGTTTGCTTATATAAGACCAAGGGCCTTCACCCCTTCTCACAGCAGGTCACAAGTAGATAGAGGGGAGGGGCCTTATCGGGCAACGACCTACAAACCTGGGGTCAACACATCATTTCAAAGAATGCTTGGTTGCGAGTGGTGTATGTGTATATGATAGTGTGATCCGGTGATGAGTGATCGATACATACACCAAAATTTTAATGAGAGACCGAACCTTGAACCCTTTCTGCCTCAGAACAAAACATAAAAAACAAAGATCAATTATCCCTGGGAGAGAGAGTGCCACACGCCACAGCTGATGGTCTGTGCTGAGAGTGGTTTCCATGGCCACAGCTTCTGATTCCGAGCATTGATTTCTGGGAGTCTCCATAAATCAGAATTCCTGTCTACTCAGCAGTATCTATAAAAAAACCACCAGTGTGCTAAATGTGTGCAAATCCTTTAACAAAACCATTGAATAAGAGCTGGCTAAAATAGGCTCACAGTGTACCTTAAGAAAGAAATTTTAAAAGAAGTTTATTCAGGTTGTGTGTGTATATTTGATTTTGCCCAAAATAGATTTGAAGTTGTTCACCCCTGCCAGATGACAGCGAGTAGAGAGACAGAATGTCGAGCAATCAATACTTGGTCTTTCTTCTGATCTGTGTCAAATAAGGGGGCTTGAACAATGAGACCACCACTCCGCCAGTGTTTGCACACCTTTCGGGAGGTTCTCCATATTAACATTCAGTCTCATTTCCTTTCTGTGATTTGAAGTAGGGCAATGATCACTTTAATGATTTTAGAAAAGTAGGGTAATATTTTGACATAATTTTATGCAATCAAGAAAACATGAAAAATCATTAGGTAAGATTCTGGTTTGTCATATAGTTGTTAATGGGGATTATTGAATTAATTAGCACTAGGGTTATTAGTTACTTTTATTGAATTATTGTAATTAGCACAAGATAGAGCATCAGAAGGGCAGATACAGAACTGCGTAGCATTATTTCTCAGAAGTGTTTGATGGTGACAGAACTTTGTTGTTTTTTTTATTCTTTTTACTGTTTCATTTTACTGTTACGGAATAATTAAAATGATGCAGATGAATTCAAACTCAGGATGATACAGTCAACCCAACAAAAACTCTTTACATTCTATTTTGTTTAAAGTTATTTCCCAAAATTACTTCACAGAATTTTTTTTTAGCTTGAGATGAAATCCCGACTAGTGTTCTGTGCATTGGATTGACACCTCTGTTCATTGTCTAAAATTGTCAGGTGGAGAGGGATTATTAAAGAACTAAATTGTTTTTTATTTAATTAATTGAATTCTTGTCTGATAATGAATGTGACATATCAGAGAATTCCTGGGAGTTGTAATTCAATCTGTGTGTTTGTTGATATGGAGTGCACCTTGAGGTGTCCGGGTTTGTACTGTACACAGATACCGGGGTTGTTCCAGTAACCCAGTAGTTACTCGGTGACTCACTGAATGTTTGTATGCATGCACCACGTGCGAGTGCTGCTTTGTCAGAGACCCGGTGCATAATAGAAGGTTTGTTGTGACACATGGCCAAGATAACCGAATTTCTCCCCTGTGTGTGTTGTATTGAACCCCCCTGACCCATTTATAGACAGTCAGAATGACTTTGTACCTGAAGCTGAGGAGTTTTAAATTGTGTTGGCCATGTGGAATCAATTTATAGCAGCGAACT
The DNA here is from genome assembly GCA_033439105.1 of Magallana nippona. Lineage (NCBI taxonomy): Eukaryota > Metazoa > Mollusca > Bivalvia > Ostreida > Ostreidae > Magallana > Magallana nippona. The sequence continues at coordinate 50,267,536 of CM065925.1, forward strand.
CTAAAAGCACACCTGACCGGTTTTGACAGAATTAAGAGAGGGGTGGGTCTGGGTTAATTCTGAGTGGACCCTATCTGTTGATGTGATTGCTGAAATCAACACATTTAAGTCATGTCTTAAGTTTGATAAAACTAAAACTGATCAAAATATACCCAGTATATAAATAATCTTTATACATCCTCCCTCACGCAATCCCAATTATAATCTTACAAACCCGTGAACCAGAAACCTTAGGGACTCTTATTGAAAGGCTTAAATTGGAAACACTGCAACAAAGCCTGAGGCCTGCCTCCCCAGTACCTTGTTCTCATGCTGCTGTGGGATCAATGTTATCAACTGGTGACCGACTTCTAAATGGGGGGAATTCCCCTCCATTTCAGAGAACTTTCGATCCAATTTTTAAAACTTTAATGAGGCTGACTGACTTAAAGCCTCTGTAGTCTGGTTTTAATGTCCCTGTGGAGTAATTCTAGAGAGTAGTACAGCTCACCCGTTCCAAGCAGCTCTCCCCATAAATCTGGTTACACCATCCTTATAGAATTCAAACAGAGGATTACATCAACAATGCTAAACTAGTTTCTATTGGACTGTCTAAATGCTCCACTGTACTAATGACAATATACACTTGCTCCACTGTACTAATTACAATATACACTTGCTCCTCTGTACTAATGACAATATACACTTGCTCCACTGTACTAATGACAATATAAACTTGCTCCACTGTACTAATGACAATATACACTTGCTCAAGTCTCTGTGTGGTTTTTTAATGTTGTTATATTTCTTGCAAATTTTACTGTGTTTTTTAGAAATTTTTATTCCGTATTAAAGAGAGCATTATTAAACATAGTCTAATGACAATAGTTTTTGCTGATTAAGCTGAGACAGAAATAGATTTTTGTTTTTCAATAGCTATCATACTGACCCGTGGTCCTAACCACTGCCCACTGCTTAGCTGATGATCTAGAATTATAGTAAGGCCAAGCAAACAAGTATATTTGGTTTGTGTTACATCCAAAAAAGGCCTGGGTTAATTAATCATATTGAAGTTGAGAATTAAATGGCCTGGAGCTCTACTCGTGTTTCACATCCTTGCCATGTACATGAACTATGGCATGGTCTGTATTTTTGTCTATCTAACTATTAATATTCATGACGCAATATTTGATTTATTTTTTTTTGGTTAGAATACAGAATAGATATCGGCTGGCATCACAGATTCCTGATAAAGAGCCCCAGCAGTGTTAATGGTACTGATTACATAGGTTTGTTAATCGGGGCTTCTGTACAGTGAAGGGATGTCTCCAACTAATTAAGACAGGGAGAGTCTTCATTGGCCTAGTCTAGTTGTGTCATTCCCACACTTAATAAATGATCTGGTCACACTGCTTCCAACAGACAGTCACTGCTGTATGATTTCTTTGTGCAGTATTTTATGACTTGTTTTATTTTGGTTCATTGCTTCCCTTTTTAATATCCTCAACCAGAAATCACCCATTATGCCAGTCAGGTACAATCGGTGTTCAATATGTCAGGAAAGAACTGACACAATTCCAGTGACCCGGATGACAAGCTCTGACATATTTCTATAGCGTGCGATTAGGTTACCCCTCAATCAGAAGAAAAAGAGAAATCCTGAAGTTAACAGTCTGTGGTCTGAACAAAGACAGTGCTTGTTAATTAGAATCGGTGAATCCAATCAGGCAGAAGTGATTGGTCCTCTGTGACCCGGACTCTATGCCGAGTCAATCACGAGAGCTTTAACACAGTCCAGAATATAATGCATATTCTACTGAAGGGAAGGCCCATGTGTACATTTGATCAGTGGTTCACCTCTAACTTAGCATTCCTGATTCAAAAGAATATGCGTCATAGAGAATCTGAATACAATTATAAAAATTCAGGGGGCAAGAAACTTTTCTGATAAAAATGAGGGAGACGTTGTAGTCCTGACTGAATATGAGTCACCTTAAACAGAAAATGGTCAAAAACGTGTCTCTCCCATCTGAAACCAAAGTCTTCCTCACAACTGGATCTTGGTTCTTAATGTATTTTTAATGAACGTTGATGGCTGTTTTTCTGTAAAGTATCAATAATTTTGCTCCGAATTTTTTTTCTGAACAAAGTACACGAGAGTCGGTCAGCCATGTAGAGTGCTGCATGGTTATGGTAATTACTTTTCACGCTTCAGTGAACAGGTAACTGCGTAGATACTGCAGCGAAGTGCAGTGGTTTGGCAGCAGGGAAAGCACCCAGATTGCAGGCAGTGCACTGCAATAAATATCAGAAATGGTAGATTGTGAAAGTCAAAGAAAAATGCGATCACGCTGGAACTTCACCAGGCTAGCGTGTTAGGAGTACATATACGCGAGCTGTTTTACATAAGTTACCGAGCTACAACGCTGATGATGTGGTTGATATCAAAGCTAGGAACTTTATTATTGATTCAATCAGTAATGATATCTGCTACCGATAAACGAGTTAAAAAGTATATAAGTCAGTCGCAGTATAATTGTAGCATGTGGCGAGCATGGACAAATTGTGGTTGTCCTAATGCATCAGATAACACCATCAAAGACAGGCTCAACAGTAAACCGTCCACTTAGTGAATTAAACTAAACTGGTATCATTATGTCTCCCAAATATATGTTTTAAAAATGTATGAGTATTATTCAGCTCGTGCTGCAATGTAATTGCAGAATTGTACAGCACAGTACATGTACGTGATAACTGATAAATTTGAAAGACAAACCAATTTTTTTAGGTTGAAGAATTTCAGATTTCTTTGTGTGGACTATTATAATAGTCATACAAATATATAAATATAATCAAAGAGAAACTCTGATGATGATGAACATTTTATTTGGAGTCTTTTTCTTTGCATGTTGATGTGGGGGTAGATGAATTGATCTACAGAACTAATGAAAGTAAAGGTATCATTCATAGCTTAGATAATTTATAGTCATGAGGAGGTAATGAAAACATGAGGCCCAGACCAGGTAACCTCTTAATGGTTTTGATACCAAAATAGTCTGATTGGATGATATCAAGATGACAAGATGTAATGTCGATCAGCAAAAGCTGTTTTACTTTATACAATTAATTATGATTTATATAATTTTACATGATATTAATGTTGAACACCTCCTTACTCCTAAAAAAGATCCATACCAATGAAACAAGAACAAAACTCAGGTCTCTAATGGTTTTACTGTATTGTATCGGGGATAATTGGTCATTAAGATTGAACTACACAACCATTGGAAGTATTGGGTGTCAATGGAGGGAGGGATTCTATAGAGCGGTTGTGATTTTTTTCTGGGTCATCCAAAGCACTAGGTTGACCCTCAGTATACTGAGTGGATAATCCCTGGGGCAGCTGTACCGGATAATTCCTGGGTCAGCTGTACTGGTCTTCTCTGTGTGTGTGTATAATTGGAGATCCGGTTTGTAATCTACCTTGTAATGTACCTGGTCCCTCCATGTGTACCTGCCCCCTTTCTATTTGGGTACCTTTCCCCCTTTTATGAGTGTACCTACCCCTTTCCCCCCTTCTATGTGGGTACCTGTGTATTCCTGACCCTCCCCTTTCTATGTGTGTACATGTCCCCCATGTGCGTACCTGCCCCATCTCTGTGTGTACTTAGTCCTCTCTCTGTATACTGGAGATCCTGTTTGTAATCTACTAATGCCATGGTTCGGAACCTGATTAGATTTCCACCCCAGCATTCTGATTACACCAGGCTTAATCGGTTTACGTCAAATATGTAAAATAAGCTTCTTTTTTATTGGAAAATAGGTGAAAGACTTGATAGAATTGGGGCCGTTTGATTGTTTAGCATGACAGATGCTTTAGTAAGGACATCCAGGACTTAAAAACATGACTTGCTACAAACAAATGGAATTCATACTTGCTAAGCTCCTGTGGTGAAAAGGAGGAGATTTAGACTCCAGCTAGAAGAGACAGGAATACACACTGTGGTTTTCACTTTGATTTCAACACGAATACATATAAATAGTAACAGTGTCTAATTATGGTGTTAAATGGGCATCAACTACCAAAAGAAACAGGCCAAACTAGCATCAAACAAAGAATTGATATCAAAGTACTTAGTAGTGACTTAATCATCTGGTTTAGGTTCTTGTTGACCTATACTGTGTAATAAATAGTTTTAGAGAAGCTTGTGTCCACTCTCCCCCCTCCCTTACAATACCTTGATTACAATTTACCAACATATATAATACATGTATAAGGTTTTAAACACTTGATGGAATCACCATAAACTGACTGTGTCTGAACCAGGTGATGAGGTTGGCAACAGAACAGCAAGGATTGGTGTGTGTAAGACTACTCACTGCCCAGCAACAATGATGGAGAATGTATCAGGCAGACAAGTCACTGTCCCCTGAATAAACCACGGCTGTGTGTGTCAGATGACAATATCAGTCAAAGACAATCCTATTATAGGCACTGTTTCTTCACAGAAAAGAATGAAAATAGAGATGTCATTAGATTTAGAAATGATACGGATATGTAACATTAGCACTGACATCGATAAAAGGGGGAGGGGGTGAAAACGGATTTGTTATCTAATGGGGTCTTTGCTTTTGCAACTTGAGGAGAACAATATCTCACCCAGTGACCCATTTTTAACTGCGGCTTTGATAACAATCGTTCCTGTATTATGATTTGGGGACCGAATTGTTGAGAAAGGTAAAACTTAATCATTTCAAAATATTTATTAACATTTATGAACATTAAGTTTATTAATGTACAGTTAGCAAAAATGTTGTCATACTACAATTCATATACTGGAAAAGAAGGGAGCTTGGAGTTATTTTATCTAGCTTTCTAGGTTGCCTGGATTGGACTAACACCTATGTATTGTACATTTTAATGTAGGTTTATAGTTTAAAGTTATAGCTCTCTGAGTTGGCTGCATTGGAACAGCCTACATATGAACTGCCTGTAATTAAATCACAGAGGTCCTCAGTATCATTAATCCAACAGTCAAAGCTGTCAGGGTCTGAGTCATCGTTCTGCAGTTTGCTGTGATTATAAAGAGTTAGAAGGTTATTGATTTCTCAGAAAGAGACAGGCAAAGGTTATTTATAGGGCACTAGTGCAAGCAGCTCCTTTGCTGAGAGAGGCTGCAGGGGCAATACACAGAAATTTAAGATCACAATACACAGAATAAAGTATCAAATCACAATACACAGAAATCTAAAGTCACAATACACAGAAAGTATCAAGTTACCATACACAGAATAAATCACAAGTCAAAATACATAAAATAAAAATTTCAAGTCACAATACATTTATAAAAGTCAAGTCACAATTCACAGAAATAAGTTTCAAGTCACAATACACAGATATATTAAGACTCAAGTCACAATACACAGAATATTTCTCAAGTCACAATACACAGAATAAATCTTGTCACAATACACAGAATAAATCTTGTCACAATATACAGATATAAGTCTCAAGTCACAATACACAGATATAAGTCTCAAGTCACAATACACAGAAATCTAAAGTCACAATACATAAAAAATAAATTTTGAGTCACAGTACACAGAAATAAGTCTTATCTTGTCTTAATACACACAAATCTAAAGTACTGTAACAATAAACAGAAATAGACTTGATCAAGTTACAATACACAGTAATAAGTCTCAAGTAACAGTTCACAGAAATAAGTCTAGATCAAGTCACAATACTCAGAAATCTACAGTTACAATATTCAGAAGTAATTCTTGATCAAGTTACAATACATAAAAATAAGTCTAGATCAAGTCACAAAACACATGGAATAAGTCTAGATCAAGTCACAATACACATAAATAAGTCTAGATCAAGTCACAATACACATTAAATAAGTCTAGATCAAGTCAGAATACACATAAATAAGTGTAGATCAAGTCACAATACACGTATTAATTAAGTCTAGATTAAGTCAGGTTAACAGACCAGAATTAATAAATTTAATGTTAAAACTTAAGAGACTGTGTATTAAACACTTTATCTGGTTTTTGTTTTTAATTTAGTTATATCAAGATGTGTTTATTCTCTATATCTGACCTACATATTACCTGGACATGTGTCTGATTTCTCTATCTACTTGACGTAAATTTTACTTTTGTGTGGTTGTCACGTGAGTTTTTTTTTATCTCTCACGGATATTTTACCTAAATGTTATACAGGTGTCAAGTTTTTTTTTTTATCAACCTGATTTACATTGTCTGATTTCTTTATCTACCTGACTTACATTTTACCTGTGTAGTTGCCACTTTAATAAATTTACCTGAGTGATATTTGTTTTACTTGTGTAGATGTGATATCATACTTCTACATACTAACAAACATTTTACCTGTTTAAATAATTTGTGACAGAAGCTGTAGATATTTTACTTGTGTAGTTGTCTTATTTCTATCTGCCTATGAACTAACATTTTACCTGTGTAGTTGTCTTATTTCTATCTGCCTATGAACTAACATTTTACCTGTGTAGTTGTCTTATTTCTATCTGCCTATGAACTAACATTTTACCTGTGTAGTTGTCTTATTTCTATCTGCCTATGAACTAACATTTTACCTGTGTAAAGTTCATTTTCAGTTTCAGTTCATTACTGTTATCTTACTTGTAGTTTTCTTATTTCCATCAACCTCATGATTTACATTTCACCTATGTATTAACATGTCATTTTTTCTAAATCTTGTTGACTTACATTTTACCTGTGTATAAACCTGGTAGATGTAATTTTTTCTCAATCTTCCCAACTTACTTTTTACCTGTGTAAATTGATACCACATGACAGTGTCTTTTTGACTTGTATTTTAATAGGGTGATTTACTAATGTAAATGACATTCCAAATGGCGCAATAGCTGTGTGTACCTGAGTGTGTTGTTTTACCTGTGTGGATGACCAGGTAACTGGTTCGGTGGTGGTCCCGGTTAATTGCGATGTTAGGACAGATTCCTAATACTGTTTCCTGATTCAGGTACACTCTCATTGGTTGATTTATCATTAGGAGAAGGAAGTCAAGACCAGAAGATGTCTTTTGGCAAATTTCTCCCAGGGATGTCTGAGGTGTGTGTGTGTGTGTTTGTGTGTGTGTGGTATTTGAAGATCGCAAAAGAAAGAAGGTGTTATAATAAGTAGAAATAGATAAAGAAAAGTTGTTCCAACATGAGCTGACAACATGCCTTATGTTTCTTCTTACAATGTAACACAGAAGGAAAACTACAGCATTTTTAGCAGCAATATCCTGTGTGTCATTATGTACCCTCACAGCAACAAACTGCTGTACATTGGTTTTCCCTTTATCGCTGTAATGTAATACACAAATAATGCATGATTAACCTATTTGTAGAGGACATATACTGGTTCTAAATATAGCAGGAGAGCGACCTGTTACTGAGCCTTGGATTCCCTCGATTCCCTCACCCCTTAGGCTGCTTCAACACTGCACCCCTGCAGTGCTGTATAATTGAACCCTCTGGTTGTGTATTGTCCCTTATCTCATGCAAGGAGAAAGACATGAAAGAATTCCCAATATAATCCAGGAGCCCTGTGTATCTGGGTCAGTGGGTCACTGTGATCTAGGTTAGTGGAAGGCTTTCCAGATCTGCAGTGTGTGTGTATGTGAAAGGTTCGGAATAAGGAGGGCTAGAAGCAGAAGTTTAATAGGTATCTCATTCTGTGTGGAATTTGTGAATACGTTGTACTCTGCCTGTTGGTGGGACTGATACTGATAGGGCTGGATTTTGTTCCACCTTGGACAGGAAACATATATCAGTTTACTGCAGGTTAAACTCGGTAGGTAGGTGCTTCTGTATGCTGACATTGTAAAAAAAAATGTAGCATACATATAACAGTCTTTTTCCCCCATTTTTTAAGCTCAAATTAAGTATTTTTAACACAAATGTACCTTTATTAATTGTTTTAGCAGGATTTTGGAGATATTTCTAACCGAAAAAAAAAGAATCTGGCATTTTTACATCTTGATATTTAGTAGTTGTGATATTTTATGTTAAATATTAATAAATGCGCTTAGAAATGTGTTAATGCAGCATTAACCTGTACTAAAATAGGAAAGCTATTTAAAGTGCTCTTTAGACAGTGCATTGAATTGTGTTAAGTAGATGATGGGATTATTGAAGGCTATCCCAAGTTAATCAGCTCACCGACAATGCCTTAGTGTGGAAAGGGGCAGTATAAATTGAGAAAATTGTTAAGTTTTCAGCAAAATTTTGTATCTGATTTGTTAACATCTGCATGCATTTAATTTAATTAAGACTATGATTAGGATGCATCAATTTAATTTTTTCTCTAGAAATCTGTATATCTCCCCCCCCCCCCCCCATAAAAAAGAAAACAACAAATTCTAGATTAGCAAAATATCAAGATGGTGAAATTTAATAAAAAGTATTTTATTGCAACTGCCCTTACCATTGGGCCAGTTAGTGTTTAGTTAGTGTGTAGGGATGTTCTTTAGATATAATACCACACAAATGCTTAGTCATTTCTATCAATAAATCTGTATAAACTTGAGCATCCGTAGATTGACAAGTTTTCTTTGGCCCGATCAAGATGGGATCAGACCATGATGGCTGGGTCCATGTCTAATCTCTGTCTATAAGTTCTTATTAACAATTAGTCCATGTTTAATCTATTTCTGAACAATTTGTCCATAAGGCCACCAAAAAAAATTGATATTTAGATTCTCTTCCTGATTTGCAAAATATATGGGAGGGGTTGGCAGATTTTATTTTTTTTATTTTAAAAATATATCTATTTCACCATTCATGTTCTAGAAATAACAACTGCTGTATATTTTTTAATTGTTTAATGCTAATATTGGTACACATTTATTTTAACTTATCTGTTTATGCATGAAGACATTTGCATCCATATGTTAACAAACATGACTGGAATCAAATGATAATCCACATGTCAAGCAGCCATTAAAAGGTTTTGAATTTTTTGTATACTGAGCTTGATTTTTTTTTCCCGAAATTTTTTTTTCAAACAAGTTTTTTTTTTTCAAATTAAAAATATAATATATCAGGGCGAACCTCTTTAAGAGGGGCGAGCGGGGATTAGATTCTAAAATTCAATTTTATATGTGGCCTTATCAAACTATTTTTTTAACTTTAAGCCCATGTATAATTTACTTCTTAATAAGTCTATTTCTATATCTTAATTTTAATAGGAGTTCTTGTCTGAACTATTTCTTGAGCAAGGCTTTATTTGAACTTTTTCTTGAATGGCTCTGAACTATTTCTTGAACAAGGCCCAGTCTGAACAATTGATAAAAACCTCACTAGTACTTCTTGATCAAGGTCCTTCTTGAACTTTTTCTTAAACAAGTCTTTGTCAGGAACACAGTACATTTCTTAAACTGGTACATGTTCAAACTTTATCTTTAACAAGCAGTTGTCTATACCACAATGTATTTCTTGAACATTAACTAGCCATGTTCACATATTGTCTGTCATCTTTTTTCTGTGTGCATGGTCCAACCAAAGTTTGTGGTTTTGTAGCAATACCTTGTTTCCTTGACGACGAGGTTAATTGACTAATTGACAGGTTAAGCATTATTTGAGTGCAGTAAGTTGATAGAATCATGTAACCTTTCTGTACTGGGCTCCAACTTTCACTTGATGTCTCATCGCATATAGCTCTCCTACAAGTTTTTTTTTAACAAAGCTGTCAAATCATGTCAACACATCTAACTTCATGCAATATAAGGGAGAAAATCATGAAAACCTGTTGGTTGCAACATCCTTACAGTGGTGTTTTAAATGCTATTTTCTAAATGCTTTTCTGTTAATTATTATGGAGCTCTGTCTAAGATTTAAGTGCGACTTTTATGGTTACAGATTTACCCAAGATTCCTCATCGTTTGGTGGACATTTTTATCGTGCAGCCCGTACTCTGTCATCATTGTAAGTTGAACCATTTTATTTTTGACATCAGAAATGATTAGAAATTCAGTCTGAAAAGGTAACTTGAAAAATTTGCATTTTATAATTCAGCAAAATTTTTAAATTTTTTTTCAAAGATATTCATTATGATAAATGGAAAATTGAATGCTTGCATAATTGGCAGTATTTAATGTGCCATTTACACATCAGACAAAAAATCAATAGATATAAAGTTCTAGATGGCAAAGGTGATAAATGTATAAATATTTGTTAATTTCTGTGTTTGTGTGAGAGTTTTGATTACTCACCGTACACAATAGATGCCCATGTACTTATTTGCCTGAATAAAGTACTGTATGAGACTTAATTATGCCTTTTGGTAAACATTTGGTGGAGTTTATAAGCTGTGATTCTGTTATTTTTGACAGGCAAAGATTACATGTGGGGATGTGGGCTGATAGGCAAGAAATGTGAAGGTATGTATCATTTCACAATTTTTCTGTAGAATCTGTTCATGTATCTAGGATCATTTTGTAAAGTACATTTATTGTATTAATTTTAGAGATACATGTACATGCACAAATTAAAGTTTAGTTGTACAGAGCGTCAGTCTATAAATGTGGATATGGAAAGTATGGAGAGTGTCCTAGCACTCTGATTCTGTGTGGTAGCATTGAGGGTGATTTGCTGGTGTTTTCTATTGGCAGGATGTGGCCGGAGTTGTCACACTAAGTGCTGGAGTGCCCCAGAGAACGCTCATTGCCAGAGGGAGCGAGAGACCAACCCCCCAGTCACCTACGACAAAGAAGTGGTAAATAACTTCTCACCCCCAACCCCAACCCAACCAAAAAAAAAACCTTTCTCACCCAACCCTAGCCTAACTCAAACTGTAAATTTCTATAAAAGAAGAAAGAATAATACCTAAATACCTAAAACAGTGACCCAACCTTACCCCCTCAAAACCCCCTGCCCCCCCCCCCCCCCCCCCCCCCAACCAGTTTATCCACCTTCAGTTTTATCTGTGAAGGGTCAGGTAAGGAGTACAGTGACCGTGGTGCCAGTCACTGACCCCAGGGTCCCTCACCAGGTGAGCACACAGGTGAGAAGCACCCCAGAATTTGACCAATGTCAGCGACTCCAGATAAGGCAGTCATAGCACACACAAGCAAGGAGAGGAAAAATTGAGGGAACCCAGCAAGAACAGCTTATCAAGCAGGGCTTGTCAAGGTGCTAGAAACTTGTCACAAATATAGAGAAAAAACCCCTGTACCAGTTGTTTAATGAAGATTTAAGGAACAGCCAGGCAGTAACAACAAAATATAAATTTAAATCAGAATTCTGACATTTTCAGTTTACATTTTTATCATTAAGAATGACCTGTTTAGGTTTTGACAGAATGACTTTAACCTAGTTTATGCTGTGACCCGATAACTCACAAATAGGAGATGTCAGACCACAAGGTTGTTGTGAAAAATGTTCCATGTGCCGTGATTATGCAATGATTCAAAAAACTGGTATTTGATGTGTCAGATAGGAGGGTGATGCAAGCCAGTGCTCACGCTCTGTTCTGTGTGTTCCCCTATCTACAGTGTACTGCATGCTTTCTTGTTCCCCCTCAATGACTAGGGCCCCCAACACTTGTCCACCGGAGCCCCAATAATTTCCTCCCCCACTTACAAGCTCAGAATCAGTAGATTGTTATCTCCTAGTCCTTTAATGCATATTTTATGTCTAAGAGTTTTGGTCCATTATGAATGTGTGACTGGGATTTCTATTTTGAGGGGGCAGCAACTCACTCAAGGTTGTATAATGAATATGATTTATATGCTACACCTATCTGAAGTGTTTGCTGCTAATTTTTCACTGCTTTTTTTTTTTTTTGCAGCCGATTGAGAAGTGGAATTGCCGTAATGTGGTGGACCTACTAGCCAGTCTCAATCTTTACAGATATGCCCAGCTTTTCAAGGACCAGGAAATTAATGGACGTAAGCTCAAAACTATGAGCAAGGAAGACTTACAGGTCAGTGGCAAAAACGGTTGTAAGATCGGGAAATCTGTGTGGTGTTGGTGGTGGGACAGTTACTGCGTCTGTCGCTGATTGGGTCAGACTGTATATGGAAGAGTTAAATAAATACTAATAATGTCCTTTATTTTATACAGGATAGCACAATTGGCTTACAAAAACTAGTTTACATTGTGGTCCTGAAAACGTAAAATGGGAAGATTTTGTTTTATGTATCAAATTCAGCTTTAAAATTCCACCTTTTCTATCCTCTGTTTTGGCTTTGTGCTGATGTAATATGACCAGTTTAGAGAAAGGGTGCTTAAGATGAATCTTCCTTAGCAATGCTCTAAACTCATTTAATGAAAGTATATAAAATATGAAACTCATTTTGATTTCACATGACTGAGTATTTAGACCTTGTGTTCTGTAATTGTTGGAATTTTAAAAAAAGAAAACGATTGTCGTCTGGAGACTGAATCTTCCCCCTTACAACTTGGATAGTGATCATCAAAGAAGTACTCTTCTCCTGTATAACCGTAGGTTACTTCTGTGTAGTGGAGCTGCCTCATTGCCTGATATATCAAACTCAGGGCCTCGACTGCTCTCTAGTGCAGGAAGGTCCATTTCCTGGTGGCGCCATGGTAACAAGACAAATGTCTGTGTATACGCAAGTTTGTTTCAGTATAACCCTGGATATGGACTCCATTAGCGCCTAGCTTGTCGTGCTTGAAACCATCGTCTTTCTACAGATTCAGCGTACTACATGTACTTGTATTTCCTGTGTATGAAACATTAGACAGCCTTTTTAATGAAGTCCCTGTGCAAGATTAAAGATACTGAAGTCTTGTACTAGTGCTAATTGATAAGTGGTTAATATCTTGACTTGTTCTAATAAGTGACCTTTGATTTGCTCTTCTGTTGCTGTCAATGGCGACAAATGGCAGCTTCTGTTGCGTTAGGTAACGAGGTGTAAATTGTGTGTGGTTTATGACAGGAAAAGTTCTCCCAGCCCCAAGTGCTGCTGTAAGAACAGCAGAGGAAGTGTGGCGGAGGAAATCAGAGCTTAGTGCCACACCTGGGGCCACTTACAGGGCCACTCACCGCACCTATAAAAAGGGGGGTATCTTTCACCGCACCCATAAAAAGGGGGGGGGGGGGGGGTGTCTTTCACCGCACTCATAAAAGGGGGGGGGGGGAGGTCTTGTTTGTCATGGGCTTAGATGTGGAGGTAGTGTTGTATAACCTAATAAGAACTTGTTTGTCATTCCAATACAGTTTATGTGAATACCCTATTAATATCACAGTAAGAAGGCAGCTCTGAATTGGTAGTAGCCAGTTCAGACTTAGTCTTATTATGAAGGCAGATTGATTTGTATGCATGTACTTAAATTAGAAAAAAGTCTGCTTTTCTGCACCAGGGTGAGCAGTGGTAGACGACCCGTTCGACAGCTGTAGGAGAAAAAAATGTCAAATGAAGTTTAAATTGATGATCGATTTTCCTATGCTCTAATGATACGTCTCCATAACGCAGAGGAATTGTGACCCAGTGTCCTCCGAATAAACTTTGACCTGGGGTTACACTGCCTCTGATGTCTCTAGGATTCAGCAACCAGGATCATAAGGAACAGCTAATGCAGCTATTGAATGAGTGCTTAAGGGAGAGAGAGAAAGAAGATAGAGAGATGAAAGCAGTCTCTACTGGAAGTCCCCCTGACTGCTGTGGCGGGTTGCTTTGTACTCTTGGTGCATCAGCTGTACTCTGACTCATGTAAACCCCAGTCTATCTTGTCCATCATTGATTCATACACACTGATTTTGCTTGACAAGAAAACAGAATGTTTTAACAATTACAGAATGTGATGGAAATTTCTTGTTTATTTATTAAAAGCTTGTTTCAAAAGAAACAAATTTTTGTCAAGTACACAGTATGTAACTTGTGCAGTACCCTACACTTTACTCCTTTTCAGAAATGTTCCATTTTCTTAGGCTTTAAGTTGATACACCTGGTGATTATGACTTTAAAACAGAGCTTATGGCTAAATGTGAAGACGTAATGCTCCAAAAGCAACACCAGATTCAATAATGCATGAGAGAACACAGCATGTAGTCCTATGTTGGAAAGAAGAGTTCATACTGCAAGGGTCTTCAACCTCTATTGCATGAGCAAGATAGGAACAGTTTAGTCTATCTTGGAAAGGTGACTTCGTACCATTTTTGGACTATTGTACCAGATTTATGAGACTCGGGTTATACGGAAGGACTCCAAAATATTCTGAACAATTATGGAATCCTGACAAAGATACATGTCGTCATGACAATTTAATGTTCATGATGACACCTGCAAGAAAAGTGAGTCCATCCTGTATCTGACCAGCTCCGTCCCCGGGGCCAGGCTCTGGTCTCCCCGTGGACCAGCACCTGTCCCAGAGCCCTGACCACCTGTCAGCCCGGCCCCGCAGTCACCACCTGTTCTATCAAAGGCTTAAAAACCCACGAACCCTAGTGACCTCAAGTACAGGGCAGGCTGAGACTTTAGATCAGCGGCAGGGACTGATTTAGGGGTTCTTGGCTGATGCTGGGGATTGATTCTCTTGGCACTGAGTGGCATGTATAAGATTAGAATAAAAAATGGTGGCCGAAATGGGCATCCTGACGCACCTGTGACCCGGCCCATGCCCTATATTCCCATGTACTGACTGACATAGAGAGCCCTAGATCTAGCTGTAGAGAAATATAAGTATGTCTGATGCCATCTGCTCAGAATAATACATTAGGGTATTGTCTTAGTTTGACATCTGATATACACTGCTATGGTTTAGCAGGGTCTAGACAAAGGAACCGGGAACCTTTACTGCAGGGGGACGAGGATTGAGTTGAGATTTCATGGCCGTGAAGTCTCCTGGCAGTGGGTATCAGGTAGATATTGTATTCTGGGGTGTGGGATCTGATGCAGGAGATTAGAGGAAGGTTGATCAGTTTTATTGTCCTTTAAGGTTGTATCTACAAGGTAGGCTTTATCTCTCCTGTAGGTAGGTTTAATTCCATGGATTATAATAGGGCCACGGTACCACCATCAAACAGACGAAGGTTCTGCCAGGGTCATTATTCTTGTACTACAGGTCTTTGATGTTTACCATCTCACTTCAGTCAGGCGATCTGGAAACCATTCATGAAATGTACTCACACACACGCACCTGGAATTACCTGGTTCTCAGAACGGAGAGTGATTTTGACTGGTGGCCTGTCCAGACACATGAAGGCCAAGGAGCTGGTTCGTTCCCTTTTCTTCCCGGTTTCATTCGTACTTTGGCCTTGGGCCAAAATCTTCTTTCAGGAGGTTGGAGAGAACATGGCACTGAAGGGCTTTTGATCTGTTGTTCATAAAAGCAACTGTACTTTAAGAGATGGGCTTTTTATTTGAACTACTTTATCTACTCCGTGTAGATTACCTTCAGAGGAAGTTTGGACTGACTCAGTGGACAGATTCCAACACAAAGATTGCAATTAAATATTTTACCAGCCACTTCTGTAGAATTGTTATATATATTTGATATTTTAAGCCATCTCATTGGCACGACCATACAGCCCTCTTAAAATGTACAAGTTCACACTTGGTGATGGTTAAAAAAAATTACAAATGGACACACAGAAGGATGGCTGACAAAAATGTTTAGAGAAAAGCTTAAGCCTTCTACCCAATACTGCATGTATACTAGACGGACTTGTTGTTTTGTTATGTTTGTGCGTTACTGCTAACCCACTGCACAGGGAGCCTATTGACGGGTAGAAAATGAGGATATATTGTTTTTTCATAGCATAAAGTTTCCAACCAGTTAATTCTCCCAGACACAGACATTTGTTTGTATCATTCTTTGAGCCATTGCTACTTGAGACTTAATTTTCAATTGGAATTTGAAATCCTCTGAGAAATCATATGGAATGATACACTCCGGAATTCAATAAATCTGTGGTGTTAAATTTTGTATAATTGACATTTTCTTCTCCAAATTGCATCTTCAGGCTTTGCAAGCTTGATGCATCTGATGTAAAAATTTCTGATGAATCTGCAGTGTATAAATTAGAAAGCTGACTTATTTATGCTAATATTGTTGATCATGCAAAGAATACCTTGGTAGATCATCATTCGAGAATAGACTAGCATAAGTCAAAATTTGATATTCATGGAACTTTTGAAATAATTTCAATTCATGTTCAATGAAAATACAAATCAGGTTTGCATGACTAAATTTTAAATAAAGGGGTAATGATTAAGATTTATAGCTCAAGTAAATGAAAAATTCTAAAACATATTTTTTGACAAATCTTTTCCCAGTTTCTTGTCGTGAGTCCTGGCCTGTGTGAGTAGATAGTGATTGAGTCGCCCATTCTTTGTCCTGGCCTGTGTGAGTAGATAGTGATTGAGTCGCCCACTCTTTGTCCTGGCCTGTGTGAGTAGATAGTGATTGAGTCGCCCATTCTTTGTTCTGGCCTGTGTGAGTAGATAGTGATTGAGTCACCCATTCTTTGTCCTGGCCTGTGAAAGTAGATAGTGATTGAGTCACCCATTCTTTTTTAGAACCTGGGAATCAAAGACGAGTTCCATCAGTCTGCCCTGTTAGTCTGCTTTGATGAGGTGTGTGGAAGAGATCCCGATGAGGTAAGATACAAAATGGAGTCAGAATTACGTGTACATACAAAATGGAGGCAGAATTACGTGTATACCAAACGTAATCAGAATTATGTGTATACAAAATGGAGTCAGAATTACGTGTATACAAAATGGAGTCAGAATTACGTGTATACAAAATGGCGTAAGAATTACGTGTACATACAAAATGTAGTCAATTACGTGTATACAAAATGGAGTCAGAATTACGTGAATACAAAATGTAGTCAATTACGTGTATACGAAATGGAATCAGAATTACGTGTATACAAATGGAGTCAAAATTATGTGAATACAAAATGTAGTCAGAATTTCGTGTATACAAAATGTAGTCAGAATTACGTGTATCTCACCTCTCCACCTTGTCAGTTCTAACATTAAAAAGAATTCCAATTGCTTTCAAGTTGACGTACTGTATCCTTCATTCCATTATAATACCGGTTTACCTAATCACTTGAAGTCACTGATGCAGATTTTTTTCCTGCACTCTTGTGGATAATTTATGGCTCTGTAAGAATAGTGGGTGGGGTGCCTTGTCATTAGACAGAATTCTGCCATCAGTGGAGATAAATGAAATCACTCAGCAGGAATTTGATATATTGATTTTTAGGACAGTTTTAAATGTAATTGTAATGTTAATATAGAATGAGTAACCAAAATTTCAAAACAAAGGATTATTTTTTCAAACTAAAAATATAGGCCCTATATTCCCTCTACTCGGTCTTAATTTGGTAATTATATTTTAATCTGGATGAATCTCTATATACTTGTTGTCATTATCCTGATAATTAGATGGAGTAATCTAGGTAGCTGGTCGGTAATTCATTTCCCTCTGTGCTGAGAATAGAACTATGCAGGCACGTTATTGCTGACACAGACTGGGCCCAGTAAGATATAGGATTATGGGGCCCCCTCCCTCCCTCATTAATGTTGGGTGATCTGTCTACTCAAGAATAGCTGTCATCAAGTCACTCTTCTAATTAGGTCAGCACTTGATTATTAATGACCTACAGGGTGGTACATAATCCATCACCCCCTCAGGCAGGCCCCAGAGTCCTGATCTAGGTCAATAGGACAGCAGTGATTGTTCACTGTAAAGTGCTGGCTAATCAATAAAACCCCTAGCTCTCTCTCCTGTCCATGTCCAATGTTTGCTAAGGGTATTACAGAAACAAGATTTTGACCCATTTAGTGTTTGAACCATTTAAGCTTTAAAAAAAGATAAAAGAAGTAAAGCATGTATAAATAAGAATTGAAACCACACAAAGGAAAGAGATTTCTCCTGGGGCCTCATGTAGCGCTTTGTAGGCCTTTTTACATTTTAACACTCAGGTGAAAAGCTGGATTTTACCTATGTGTGTGTGCCCATTTGGCATACTGACAAAGAGTTGCCACAGCTCTGCAAAAACCTGACCTTTTTCTCTTGGCAGCCAGCCAAGTATATTATTGTAGCTGTAGAAAATCTAGGTTAAGCAGAATGGCCGCTGGTTGGCTGAGGAGCTGACCCAGATAGTTAGTCAGCTGCGAAGCGCTGCCGTCTAATGTTCATATTATCAGCGCGAGAATAGAGAGTAGCTTGTGCTGTGGTAGAGTGTGTGTGTTACAGTTCTACAGAGGATTTCTATTTCTGTTCGATCCCTGTGATTTTATTATCTTTCTATATGTGTTTATTGGAATAACATTGAATAGATGAGATTGGAAATAATTTTGGGGCTTAAATTTGGTGTGCTTGAGATTGACTGTGTGGCTTGGTGGATGGGTGAGATACACCATGTATGAATATACTCCACCAGTGACCACAGCTTGTGCCACTCCATGTCAGTTTTGTGATTTCTATACACAGCAACCCTATGCTACCAGCCTCCCCCCTCCCGGATCACAGTGCCTCGACATGGAAGGTAAGCATTCTCTACTTAGTCTTCAAATCTTTAACTGTTGTATATCAAAGTCTTCATGAAATTCAAATGAATCCTTGATAAAATCCCCATTAAACCCATTGATTGACTTTCTCCGATTATGGTTTCTACATATGATAGGTTTGATAACATAAAAAAAAAGAAAGAATTGGAAGTCAAGACAGATTGGTGACGCCATTGAGCCTATGGTCGGTTGTTCACCTATTATCTTAATCATGCTGTTCATTTGGCATACAGAACTTTAAAGCCAGGGCAATGATTTCAATACTGCCAAAAAATATTTAGGCTAATGTCACTAAATCCTTGCTAATACCTTGATATCTTGAACTTTTTTTTTTTTTTTTTGGGTAATAAGGTGATGTTAATTTTAACTGTAAATCATCATGCTTCAATCAGAAGCAATTGGAATTTTTTGAAATCTTTGCTTGCGTAGACACAAAATGGCATGTCTCTGAAGGAGATGCTGGCGCGACTCTGCCCTTAAAAACTCCTCCTCCAGACACCAGCTACAGAGTACTTGACATTTTGGGGGGTGGGGGGGTGGGGGGGTCTCTCCTTAATGAGTGAAACATGTTGAAGTTAGAGTCATTTTGTAAGAAACAGTACACAGAGTGTTAGATTAGACAATGTAAAATAAACCTAAAAAAATTAAGGATTATAAGCAGAGATTAGTTTCCTAATTAAAAGATCAATGTACACAAAAAAAAATAAAAACTTATTTATCAACAATTTAATTGATGTGAATTTTGAACATTTAAGAAGTCAAACAAAATTCACATTTTTTTCTAATGAATTCCTGTGCGATGCCAGAATTAATGATTTTGGCCTCTGTGAATTGGGTTATGACTCATAAATATGCCAGGCACTTTGAATGTCTGACGTAGACAGGGTATATTTATAGATTTATTATTGATGTAATGCAGATACATTGTACCTATTGTAGGAAAGTTCTAAATGTCAGAAAGTGCTAATGAAACAATAGATCAGATCTTTATAACATTGGCTTTGAGCAATATGCCACTGAGGGTAATCACACATAGTACGTTCAAAAATGCAGAAATATACCTACATAAGGGGCATAAAGAACAACGTCAAGAAAAAACCCTGATACATCATTACAAATAGCAGGAAACTTATCTGTATTCAGAATCTGAAGATTTAAAGAGTGAGGATGTAGAACTGCATCCATCCTGTGTTAGATGAAGTAATGCTCCTTGTTAGGGGAACAAATACTCCCCAATTAAAAAGCAAGCCACTGAGCTCTGTTTGTGTGAAATGATGCTATACGGAGTGTCCTCCCTTGTTTCAGCATCTGGATGCGGTGGGGCCGGTGCCTCTGAGCAGCACCGCCTGTCTGAGTACAGTTTCTCCTCCATGCAGCGGTGCCACCTTTGTGACAAGTTCCTGTACGGACTGATGAGGCAGGGACTGCAGTGTAGAGGTATGTCAGCTTGTCACTAATTCACACCCCCACCACCCTCCAAAACTCAGAGAGAGAGAAAGAGAGAGAGATCATTCAACTTCCTTTTGACCCAACATTCCTGATTTTGAAATCTTTAAATTGCAGCCACAAAAAACCATTTACTTAATGTAAAGATGTCAATGTTTATAATAGATGTTAAAAAAAAGATGGGATGAAGGATCATATGTATGTGTGGGTGGTTTGAATATTTTTTGTTTCTCCTGCACAGATTGTGGAATGTGTTGCCATAGATACTGTTCAGCGACCCATCCAACGGACTGTAACGTCCCCAAGTTTGAGAGACTTAGGCGACCCAGTTTTTCTCAGAGTAAGTCGCCCAGTCTTGTTATTTTGCATTATTGTTTTTGGAATAGATCGGTGGTATTTCAGTGTGTCCTGACTGTTGTGTACTGATTTGTGATTGTCTTCGTTAGATTCCAGTTTTGGGGCTGAGCTGACGGAGGAAGTACCAAAGTCTCAATATGGGGCTCCCTGGGTCATTGTTAAATGTACAGAGGAGGTGGAGAAGTGGTGCCGAAATCATCGTAAGTAACAGATAAGCAGATATATATCAAAGATATAGGCCCACACAACCATCAACTCCTTCCCCTCCCCCTCCCCCCTCCTCACAAATACACACAACCATACCTGTACCTAGAGTGCAGTGATAGCTATTTCATTCTGAAGATTCACAGCTTTCATATCCTTCTTGCTAGAGATCATCTGTAATGGAATCCAGACACACTAGATACTGTATGGCCTATCTTTTCATCTGCAAACCCATTACTGGAGCTCTAGCAATGTGCCAGATAGGATTTGAAAAAAAAAAAAAACAACTTGAAACTCTCTTTTTTACTGGCTCCATTAGTGTACATAAAAACGATGCTCTTTTTTTTAACAGAAGCCGAGTCTTTGAGTGTATACAGAATGTTTGCCAAGACAGAGGAGATCAATACGATTAAAATGGAATTCAATATGGGTAGGTTTACTAGAGTATTTAGGTCATCGTCCAATATTACTCTGCAATATGATATAATGCCAGGTTTTCTGATTAGGGAATCAATTGGTGCCATGTAAAAGCATGTTTATTAACGTGACCAGCTATTGTGCCAAGTGTGAGAATATTGATCAGGTTTTTTTTTCTGGTTTCAGTGGACGACCCTTCCCAGATAAACCTGAGCTCGCACAACGTCCACTGTGTGGCAGGGGTACTGAAAAAGTACCTGAGGGAACTCCCAAACCCGGTCATTCCCGTGGAGATGTACCAACCCTTCATCCTGGCAGCCAGTGAGTGACCTAGTTAGTTACTGTTGGCATTGTCTGTTAAATCTCGTCATCTTTGTCTAGTCTTCTATCTAAACCAGCAACACTGTGGTTCTAATAGTTGTCACTGTACTCAAATCAAACAATCTTTTGATTTACATGTTCCTAAAAAGGGATTATCATGAATGAGCTTATGTAATACACATGTATATGGATACTCTTTTGATATATTGGTGGGGGGGGGGGGGGGGGGGGGGGGGGGGGGGGGGGTTTATTGAGAATTACCTATCAGTAACTGACCCTGTTGACCCCAGACCACACACTGTGAGGCCCTCTGTGCAGTGAAGCGGACATTTTGTAGACCTTAGAAACCCTTAAATCACTGACAATTCTGACACTCGCTGCCAGTCACAAAGAGAGAGAGAAAAAAATGGAACTCTTCTCTTGGAAATTCCTAGAGCAGTAGGTATTTTGTTGTTGCTGTAATATTCAGAAATACGAAGTCTCAAGCACCAATAAAACTCGGCTACACATGTTCACCGAATTCAGCCGGCAGTTAATTTGGTAAATCATGACATGGAGCAGTGTTTTCTTTGTAGTTTTTAAAGTTTGGCAGGTGCCCTACAAAATCAGATTGACACAACAATGCCTGTTCACCATGTCAGGTGAACAGGGAAAGAATACCTGTCTCTAATGAAATGTGTGTCCCCCTTATGACCGATTACGCTGCAGGAATTTTTCAAATTGATTCATTAAATTCCAGAAAACCCGAGCACGCGGACACTGTCGGACCTGATCGAGGGGCTGCCCCGGGACCACAAGTCCACGCTCCGCTTCCTGATGGCCCACTTCCTGCGGCTGTGGCAGATCCAGCATGAGTCTGGGGTGGCGGACGGGCTGGATAAGCTGTCCCACGTCTTCTGTCACATCCTGCTGCGCCCGCCCTGGGAACGAATCATGTATGTTTATAATCAAATACTCCTCTTGTAACAACAGTGACATAGTGTCAAATACTCCTCATGTATAAACAGAGCCAAATAATGACGGTAAAGAGCTAAAAAATGAAGGGCTGTCCAAGACTGCACAAGACTGGTGTTATCACATTAGTAATAGGCAAAAAAATGAATGATTGTCCAAGGCTGGTGTATTCATGTAAGTAATGAGCCATAAAAGAAATGTCTGTACATGACTGCTTTAGACGTGATGAGTTTTGTGATGAGTTGGGTAATAAAGGACACCCAGGGGAGACTTACAGGTTGGGAGTCCTTGCTTCTGTACACTTAAAATACATAATTCAACAGAAACTGAGTTACAGTTGATTAGAGAAGAAGGGTGGTTATAGAGAAAACAAGGAGAAAAGAAAGGAGTAAAAAGTCGGCCAAATTCTTGCTTGTTTGAAATTCAAAATGATGCAGCATAATGATTTAAATAGATCACATTAGAGCACAAAAATTCTTGGCAAAAAGCTAGTGAGGTAATAGAATAATGGATGGGGGTATTTTTAGCTGCCTCTTATATTAGATCAGTGATCATTTTTAAGCCTGATTTAGATGCAGGTTACTCAATTCTGGAAATGTCTCACATACTTCAAAGTTCTAAGTAGGATAAATTGAACGCAATTTCTTTGATCAATCTGCTTTGTGCTCTGTTAAAGCATTTTATAAAAATACGCCTCGTTACTCAGTCAGCCATGAATTAGGTCGATGTATTGTGCCCTGCAGGTAGTAAACCTGCAAAGAATTCTAACAAGAGTGTCAGGTAAAAGAGAATGTCAGGTAAAAGTGTCTGGTAAAAAGACGCCAGCCTGAGACTTTGTCTTCTCCACTGGCTGGGAGCAGAGCTAGAAAGTCAATTATCTAGATATTCAGAGATAAATTATCTGTAACTGTGATCACAGTTATCAGCTCATGTCGCCTTGTCTAAAAATAACTGACTGTTGCTGCAGTCATGTGACCTCCTCTAAAAAAGGAAGTGAGCATCAGTTTTGCTTCCCAGTTGTCCATGTTATTGACAAGGAAAGTCATATTCAGGCTTGTTTGTTCTGTCTTTTCAGAGAGATTGTGGAAAACACCAAACTCCACATAGAAATATTTGAAGATTTGCTCAAAAACGGCTCCTGGGGTGAAGTTGCTCCTCCCTCACCCCCTCCCCCGCAGCCACGACCCAAGTCACCGCTACAAGACTCACCCATGTCTGCCCAGGAGAAACTGAAGGAGGCAGAGTGGTACTGGGGAAAGATTTCCCGTGAGGAAGTGAATGAACTTCTTTGTGATAAATCGGACGGGCATTTCTTGGTGCGGGAGGCTACCACTCCCGGCGACTACACCCTGACCCTCAGGAAAGGGGGAACCAACAAACTGATCAAAATCTACCACAAGGATGGGAAATATGGCTTTGTGGAGCCGCTGACATTTGATTCTGTGGTGGAGTTGGTACAGTTCTACAAGAATACCTCACTAGCTATATATAACAAGACTCTGGATACCAAGTTATTACACCCCGTCTCCAACAGGAACCAACAGGTGGGTAGTCATCCTGATCATCCACCCCGCCCCACACGTTCTTTGTGTACTCTGTGAAACTTCTTGTATGTGTATGTAGCAGTAAGGACTTATCATCTTGATGAAAAGGGAGAAAAATATTTCTTGCATGAAATAACCTTTAATTTTCATAATTAGGGAAGGTAAAAAAATCTCATTAGCAAGTATAAAGAGAGAAGGTGTCTGGTTTATGATCTTGTATGGGAGACCTAATAGCAGTGAGCTGATTTAATCAGGGGGGTATAATTATACAGTGTGTTATGAATGCAGTCATGTAGGAAGACTGAATGGTTTGATAAGGAAGGAAACTCCGACAATTCTGGTGAAGTTTATGTTCAGTCTTCCTCAAGAGGAAACCTGAATTGTTTTCTGTAAATGATAATCAATAACCAACAACTGCAGGTCCTAGCCCCACAGATTGAACATGTGTTGAACATGGTAACGATTCCATGATTGATATAAGAGGTGTTCTGATTGGTTAATTATCACCTGGTGTCAGCAGATCAGCAGGTAGTGGGGTGGTCAGCCAGTGATAACACCCAGACAGGGATTATTGGCTCTGACCTACTTTGATACCACAGAGCCCACTTCATGTTATCATATCATATCACTCTGACCTACTGGAGAGTGGGGAGCTTGCCCTGAACTGTCTGGGGCATTACTTCTCTGTTGATGGTCCCTAGTTTTCTTGTGAACTACATGTGGGTAATTTACAGCTTCAGATTGGGTTACATTTCATTCAGGTTGTAAAAGTAATTCAATCACCTTAAACTAGAGTTTAACTTAGCTGTGTAACAGTGTAAGAAGAAAATCCCTGGGACAGAATTTACCTGTGTATGTCAGACTACAAATTTGTGGCTTCTTATTTCAAAATATAAATTTGACCCTCATTTCATATTTATATATGTCATTGTCACATTGGTGAAGAAAAGTACAATGTATAGAAGTGACAGGCATCAGCTGAGTAGATAAAGCTGGCCCTCATTTGCATACGATTACTGGTCTGTGCTAGCGACTGTCTTAGACAGAGGGGATGCCATGGGACGGGGTTCGCCTAAGTCAGGAGTATTCCAAGAGACCACAAAGGCACTTAATTAATTAACTCATTATGAAATCAGCTCTGTCAAAGCCCAGTGACAGCTGGCGAAATCTGAATTATTTCTACACATTCAAAAAGGGCTTCAAGTGATTTATTAATCATTTCAAATCTAATCTTTCTGTTATCTCTTTTTAACTTTTATTTTCTGTCACGACAAAGACTATAGATCAGTTTCTGGTAATTCTCTGTCTAGATGTAGAGAACTCTAATTATAAACTGATTTTTTGTATTCCCTATGTCTAGTTACTAGTCTAGATTAGAAACCACTAAACAAGTCTTACTTCACATACACTCTAGTTTTGGATAGTTTTTTAAGGGGGGGGGGGGATAGAGATCCATGAGGGTGGGAGCACAAGGGATGGAGATTCTAATCAAATTTAACTAAGATTAAGTTTGGACCAATATAGCAGGAATAAACAACAGGTGCCTGTTGGAATGAGGAAGATTTGTGGTTCCTGGTTCTGTAAGGGTTTACTGGACAAGATACTGATGTACTTAGGGTGGAGTGTTAATGTAAGGGGAGGCTTTGTCTAAGATTCAGTTTGAAAATACATGTATTTTGAACATAAATGATAAAGCACCTCAAATAACTCCTCTTTACAACAAACATCAAGAAGATAGTTACATCAATGCAAATGTTATGAATGCTGATGACAGTAGAGTAATGGTTGGTTTATATCTGTATACTGATTACTATAGACTAATGGTTGGTTTATATCTGTAGGATGGACCCTCATTGGTGGACAAGACGGAACTTATGGAGAAGTTGAAGCAGGTCCACAATGAGCACCAGACCAAAATGGAGGAGTACGACCGTCTGTACGAGACTCACTCCAAGCTGAACCAGGAGCTACAGTTGAAGCACCAGGCGCTGGACGCATTCAAGGAGACGGTCATCGTGTTCAAGGAGCAGATGGAGCTACACCGGCGCCACCATGGGGACGTTCCCGTCCATGAACTACAAAAGTAAGAACCGTAACACATTTTTTTTTTCTTTATTATGAATTTCATTTGCATGTACAATATATACATGTAAGCATTTCTAGTACAATTGATAGATCTGTTGACAAAATCAATTTCAACAATTTTTAGAGAAAAAAAAAGGTAAAGTAGGAAATGGAAAGTGGGAGAGAGAATGGAGGAATCATGAGAATGCATGTATCATATCAGAAATGTCAAAAAGATAAATAAGCATAATCAAAATATTTACTGCTGATTTGTCGTCTTCAAACAAGGTATATATAATTTGTTCAAATAAGTTATACACAAACAAGTCGTAACCCTGACACACAGTTAAATGTAACTTCAACACCAGCCATCACATCCTTATATACGGTTAATGATCAAATGTGTAAAAGTGGTATGTGCTGGGTTTTTATATGCTGGATATTTCATTTTACAGATTAGGAGAGAATTACGAATTACTGAAGAGTCGGTGGCTCAGTATACAGGAGAGTAAACAAGCCCTGGAAATAGACATCAACAAGAAGACTGTGCTGAACCGCTCACTGATCAGCGACATGAACAGTCTCCGACCCGAAATCAAGCGGCTCCACAAACACCGGGAACAGATCAGGAAGCTCCTACAGGAAAACGGCATGTCCATGGAACACCTGGACGACATCCTGGAGAACCAGCCCTCCCAAGGATCAGAACCCGGCCGGAACAATGCCAAGTCCATGAACCTGTGGTATGTGGAGGTCTCGAGACACGATGCTGAGAACCTGCTCCGAAACCAGAGAGACGGAACGTTCCTCATCCGGAAAAGGGACGATCCGTCAGACCCCAGCAGCAAGAATGCCTTATCCATTGTGTGAGTATCTTAATCAAATGTTCTTGATGATCCGTTATCAGATTGCAAACATGAGTTAGATGCTGTTTGGAATTAATGATTCTAATTTTGGGTTGTGTTTTTTATCTTCAGGTGCAATGGAATTGTGGGACACTGTAAGATCTACCAGAACAACAATGGATGTTATGGATTTACGGAAGGAAACTTGGACAAGTCGTCACTGACCGAGTTAGTGGATCACTACAGCCGCGAGTCGCTGAAGGAGCACAATCCGACGTTAGACATCCGTCTGTTGTACCCAGTGTTTGAGGGGCACGACGACAATGCTGGGGTCTATCTCCACATGCAGCATGACTGATCACACTGCCAGAGACTGCATAATCCACCCCAAATCCTGCAGCACGCAGGTGCTACCCAACTATTAATGTCTTTCATTGTTGGTTGACCTAGGGTCACCAAGACAACTCGAGTACTTGTGCTCAGCGAATCGTCGCAGAATTGACATAATGGCAGTTTGTGCTTGGAATTTATGTGGGAGTTGCTGCGTTCAAAAATGTGATATGATCCAAAAAGACAAAAAACACACAAGATGTGAGGAATCAAGTGCTAGTCAAATAATGGTTAAATGGCCGACAGAATGGTGTGAGTGATTTCATGGAGCGACAGATGTGTGCATGCTTCCTCTGGAGAACGGGGAATTTTATTCACATTGAAATTTTTTTATATCAATTCAGCATTAAACTATCCATTATTCTACGTTTATTGTGTCAATAATCACATGACTGGACTGTAACACAGGGCTGGGCCTTCAACAGTCAAAGACTGCCACTGGCCCATGTCTCCCCCCAAGAAAACTCTGGAAATACCCCCATCTACTGATAATAAGACTCATCTGGTCTAGATGCAGTGTATATTTTATCAAGATTTTATTCTTGTAACAAGTGCTGTTATTCTCTGCCATTGTTAGAGGTCCTCAGACCGGGCTGTTCATCATCCTGTGTAACACTAGGTCATCGTTCTTTGTTGTATATCATTAGCGCCATCTGGAGCCTGTCTTACAGAGCCACCTGCTGGTCATAATAAAATTATGTGCTTATAAAGAATGGTCTTGCTTTTCTCTTTCTGCAGTATACAATCCTAATTGTGTATGGATGTACTGGTCATTTCAGGCGATATATGAAATTGAATTTGACATCTGAATGCAATGTGTGAAGTAATGAAAAGGTGCAGATTAAATAATGTAGCCTTTATTTTTGGTAAATTACTAATTCAAGACATTCAGTAATTGAGGAATCTTTTCCATCAACATTTTAAAAAGCTGAAAAAAGAGCAGTGATAAAAGTATTCATTAATTTGATTTTTTGTTAATTCAATAACCAGAGCAAAAAAATTGTAATTGCAATTCTTTACTTCACTAAATCATTGGTTAAACTTCTTTAATACCCTCTATTAAAGTGAACGTATGTATTGCAAGCACTGTCCGTCAACTCGCATGTGAAGGACAGCTACATCTTGTTTGTCAGCTAGCACTGTATCTTGTGTTTGTGAGCCCCTGTTGACGGACGGACGGCGACAGAGGACCTGCCCCCACCGTGCGGCCTGTGTCTCTGCTCCCACCGTACGGCCCGTGCTGTACGTGCTGGGGCTCTGTGGTCGGTGTACTGACTTTAATGCTTACTTCCTCTACTAACGGTCGCAATCTCACAACTTGATGGACATAATGGTGTCGATCAATGCCCAATAACCCGCTCCATGTGGGCGTTTCCTGGTGATCAACCACAACCATTACTAGGCAGAATGTAGACGCAGTAGAGGGGCTTTACGACAGGGCTATTTTGGGACCACTCAGGTGGTACGAGCTCTGTGAAGATTTGTTCCAAGTTTATTGTACTCGGGGGAACTGTTAAACGGTTGACGTCACCAGTTCATTGCTACCTGTATAGTGTGTAGGGGGACAGCGCCCGAGCGTGCAGTGTCTCTCCAGTTGATGTAACCCATAACCAGTGCCACATCCACTCATTATACAGAATACTACACGTCATCTATCTCAACATATACAAGAAAGAAGAATGTGGCTCTTGATATAATCCGTTGCATCTAGATATACATATTTTTGAGAGACATGGATACATCTACATGCATGTTGACGTTCCTGTATTATAAACTAAGCTTTTTATATCATATTTCCACGTATTTAAAACAGATTGTCCTCTTTGATTTTTTGGTCTCTATTTCCTTTCACGAATCGTACTAACTTTGTAAGCGCTCTGAATTTGTGAAATAAACCCACGATATACACAATTCCTGATGTAGATTCGAGCTCAAAACAGGAAACAAAATAGATTCAAGTTTAACTCGATATCAAACTATTTTTGAGGAAAACTCTGCAATCGGTTGTCAAATGTTCTATATATGCATGCATTACACCCTCCCATAAACTGAGAGATGTATAAGTAGTTTGATGTTCTACGGTTAATTTGGTATATATAAACCACTAAGGTCTTCATAGCAACACATGCCGCCCACTATACAGTATAATATATAGCAAAGAAACGTGCTGACAGAACGAGAAGTCGGTGAAAGTATCGATCCCATCATCCCACGGTCTGTTACAAGAAGAGAGAGAGAGAGAGAGAGAGAGAGAGAGAGAGAGAGAGAGAGAGAGAGAGAGAGAGAGAGAGAGAGAGAGGGGGGGAGGGAGGAGAGAGAGAAAGAGAGTGCTGATAATTGATGCTGGATATTTGATCTGTGTACCAAATTGATTTTGGATTCACAATTATATGTACTCGCGGTTTATGATGCGTAAACTGCACAGTCAACTATAAAATACTCGGATAATTATTTAGCCTATGATTGTATATATTTCTCATTTAAATTATAACATATACATTTTATATAGATACCGTTGCACATATGAAACTAATTTCTGGATCCACAATTTCGATTACACTGTAAGCAAGTAAGTAACTTTGGTTTACAATTATTTATTGCACTAATGAGATTAATTCAGAAACATTCTATGATAACAAACTTGGTATGGGGGTGTAGGACATATTTTAAAAAAAAATTGGTGTTAATTATACTAAAAAATAATTGTCCCCGCCCATCTTTTCGATGAAATCTTTAATTATTTTTTGTACCCCCCTTTTTGTTGCTTGTTACGAAAGTTTTTAGCACCCCCCCCCCCCCCCCCACCCTCCAGATTTGGTTGAGCAAGAAGAATGTGAAGTACAGTACATTGTGTTACTCTCCGCTTAGTCCTATATCAATCCAGAGCCTGTTTAAAAGTTGTTGAATGAGAATAAGCATTTTTATCGTAGTACAAAAGCGGAAGGATTTTCTGCTTCCTTGACCAAAAGATACAAGTACTTCCTCGTGTTCAAAGAGGGATAACTCGTTTGAAATCCCTCTACAGAACAGAAAATTCCAACATGCTAAATACACAAAACACGGTCGCTGGTTCAATTCAAATAATTGCTCCCACATTCTTCATACATTGTAGTTGACATTAAAAAGATGCTTGAGTTTCTTATAGACAACATCTATGTAGTTTTTGGAAATCAAGTCTTCCAACAATCTGTTGGAATTCCCATGGGTACCAATTGTGCCCCATTGTTAGCAGACCTATTTTTGTATTCATATGTAGCAGAATTTATTCAAAAACTTGTACGTGAAAAAAAGAAATCACTCGCTGTGGCCTTCATCTCAACATTCAGGTATATCGACGACGTATTATCAATTAACAATTGTTGTTTCCATACTTACGTCGACTCGATATATCCCAGTGAACTTGAAATAAAAGATACCACAGAGTCTGCGTCATCTGTTTCATATTTGAATATTTTACTGGAAATGGGCATTGATGGTAATCTAACAACAAAACTTTATGATAAACATGATGACTTCAATTTTCTATAGTCAACTTTCCTTACTTATGTAGCAATATACCTTCATCACCTGCATATGGTGTTTTTGCCTCTCAGTTAATTCGATACGCAAGGGCATGCTCTTCGTATGAACAGTTTCTAAGGCGAGGCAAGCTACTGGCAAACAAGTTGATAAAACAGGACTATCAACAGGCTCATTTGAAGTCATCTTTTCGTAAGTTCTATGGTCGATACAACGATCTTGTCAGCAAATACAATCTTCCACTGGGTCGCATGCTGACTGACGTTTTTCATACTAACTGTTAGACCATAATTAATCACCTAATTGTCTACGGACTTTTCCATTTTTTTTCGATTACGACAAAGACCGGTCAGCAGAGGATGATCACTCCTCCTAGGCACCTGATCCTACCTCTATCTTTTTAGAGATCCGTATTGCTCTGCTTTGAATTTGTGTTTCGTTTTATGGATTTTTGAGATGGTTGAGAGTTTGTTATTGTCATTTTTCATCTGCACATGCAAAATAAACATGTCTTTCAATCTATTAAAATATATTAAATGAATCATGCAACTTTGCGTATACACATATTAAATTTCTTTATTGACCAATTAAGGGCCATTAAGGGGCAAGGTGAAGATTGTACAATAACAACATTCAATAAACATATACACATGTAGAAACAGTGCATCGGTAGGAAATAATGACTCTATGAATGACTATATAACCCCCCCCCCCCCCCAAAAAAAAAAAATAAAAAAAAATAAATTACAGAGTCCCGCATATTAATTCTAAATTAAGTACCAAGAGTTTGAAGATTTGTCATTTTCCCATGCCATTCTCTAGGAGAATTTTTTTTTTTAGACAAACATTCTTGTTCAAACGCACAGTGTTCGAAATTATAATACCTAATTATATGATTTGAGAGATTAAAACAAATTATATAATAGTTTATATGAATTCTAATCGAATTTTATCTATATAAGAAAGATATAAAAGAAAACTATTTCATATTTTGTAAAAATATTTTTATAGAACAGGTGTATCCAAAAATAGACATCACTGTAAAGCAGAAAATATGACATTTTTAACTTTCACTATTACGATAAATTATATTAGAATGTACATATTATAATTTTTTTTACATATTAAAATAAATATGCAGAAAAGTCTTTCTCTAATATCTTTCTTCTAAGAAAAAAAGTTTCAGCTACAGAAAAAACTACGACGAATATGTCTTCATTCAATGATTTTGTCAATGGTTCTTGCTTGGAATAACATTACTGATTACAAAATATATTGGCGAAAGTTTTGTGTTTATACGCTATAGGTTCGCGTAATGTCAATATCAAAAGATATGCGTTTGTTCGAGAATGTTTCGGGTTCTATATATACGCAAAAATAAGCTCAATGGGCTTCCACATTTTAATAATGTAGTCCAGGCCCCGAGGTTATAAAACTTTCTTGAGTACGATCTCATACTCCAAATCGTACTCCGTAATCCAAATCGTACTCGTTCTCAAGGTATCGAGGTTACAAAACATTTTCATACTCATACTCGTACTCCGGCTGAGTACAAAACGGTGATTTTCTGATTAAGCTATGGAGCTATCTCAAAGTCGTACTCAAACCATTTAATCTAAATAAAATGTAGTGCAAACTTATTATATTGTTACATATTGTAATGTTGCTTTATTATACGCTATAATTGAGTCATAATTACATGTATATAAATTAAAATGAATTAAAAATGGAAAGTTTTTACTATTTTATTAATGAAATATTTTGATATATTAGATGTGAATTTAAGAGTAAGGCGGCCCCCAGACCCCCTGCCTTATACTGGCACCCCCCTTCTAACTACATATCCTGGATCCGCCCCTGGTACTAAACAAAGTTAACAAAAAGCAATCTTACTTAGAAATATAGAAACTAATCAAGAAACAGCAGTGAGCAATTTAAACGCATGTTAAAGGGCATTAGATATAAATTTAAACAAAAAGATTGTAAGGTGTCCAAGTCGCGTAGTGGACAATGCACTCGCTTCTCACCGCTGCGACCCGAGTTCGATCCCTGTGATCGGCAGAAGTTGTATGTGAAAGGGTATGGTGGTCACCCGCTTGGGCACGTAGGTTTTCTCCGGGCACTCCGGCTTCCTCCAAAATTTATGACCACCTCGCGCTAACATCCACGCCAACGAAAGATATTGATGTAAGTTGTAGAACTTGTTGTAAAATTTATAAAGTTGAGTTGGGTTTTTTTTTTATAAAAAGTTTGCAAATTTTCAATTTTTATGTTGGCAATGTTTTTAAATTATGATGTAAATACTTGGCTTCCTATGTGACTTTACATATTAGCTGCAGAGATCTAGATGTGTTCTTTGTCTAATATAGGCCGGAACTTTTATTCTAATTTTACTGCCAGGGGGAGGGTTTTTATTTCGAACAATCTACCAGTATTTGATTTTTATTTTCCAAATATCAAAGTCATTTGACCACGGAACATCACTTAACTCATGATCTTTTTTATTTACTTCAAATTAAAACATCGAGAGCATAGACATTTGTTTAAGTATACGTAAAGTGAAATGCATTATTTGATTTAATATTTGATTATAAACGCTCGAATATGAAGACGATTGGTTCCGGTGACCCCATAGTCTTATATTAGTGTCTTTCCACAAATGATTATTTGAAAATAAAATTTGGTGTTATGACATCAAATTTTATTCTTAAATAAACATTTATGGAAAGACATTAAGTATGATCTATTTTTTATTCTGTTTGAGTCTTCGGGTAATTTACAGTTACATGTAATTAGAATTAAGCTTGTCTATGTAAAAAAAAAAACTGATAACACTTTAATTATAACACGCATGCAAGATAGATGATACAAATTATGAGAGAGAGAGAGAGAGAGAGAGAGAGAGAGAGAGAGAGAGAGAGAGAGAGATGGTTTCCAAAAACATTTGACATAATCACAATTTGTTGATACGTTTTCCAATAACACAGGATTTATCGTCTTTGTCGCTCAAAAGTTTAAAAAAATTATAGATGCAGACACATCTCCATGATTGCAGATGAAAAAGGGCATAGGTACATTACATGTAAATAATGTGTTACATTTTGTTGATAAATAATTTATCTGAATACATGTACAGTTTGCCGACATGACAGGACTATTTACATGAGTTACCGTGCTCTATCTTACTCCAGAGAAGTAAAATTTCCTCCACCGGTTTTTGGAGTATACTCCAAATAGTACTCAACGGAGAACGTACTCCAAAACTTTTAAAACCTCGGTTTTTAGAGTCGTACTCAGTGGAGCACATACTCGGAGTACGGAGTACGAGTTTGAGTACGAGTATGAAAAAAAGTTTTATAACCTCGGGGCCAGGTCGGTAGAGATATAACGGACACATTCAATATGGTGTGACTATACTTTGTTTAATATTTTCAACTGTTCAAACAATAAGTATACGAAAAACCTACAATAAATTTATAAATATTACTAACATTTACAGTACACTTTATTATAATCATAACAGAATATATGTACTAAAATAATTATAGTTACCAAGCACCTCAGGTATTCAGCTCCATGGATTATATAAGTATGTTCCCTTCAAGGGTGTAGCACCGAGTGTGCGGGAAATTATGGTTTTAGCGGGAAAGTTAGTAGGTTGTTAAAAATAGAAAACATCTACAGGTAAACTGGTCGAACAGGTGTTTGGTCCGTCACGTCACACCATGTACACATAAACAAACACACGTGGACATTCACACATGGACAGGACACCGTACTATAAACAAACGCACAAATAATTAAAAACACTGAAATAATAACATTTATTACTTACACTGGTTACCATAATTTCAAAATATATCTACAAATAACTGAATTTCAACAAAAAATATCATGCATTGTGTAGCAACCTCTTCTGATACAGCATCTTCTAATGATATAAAGTTGCATTAGTGGTCAGAATCCTGACCATTTATATATGATAAATTTTCATTATTAATGAACAACCTAGCCGTAAATGCAATAAAATATCATTAATGGTCAACGATGCACTTATTTTGCATTTTTCTCTACTATAATAATAATAACCTAAATCAAAACGTGAAAAAACCCCAGATTATGAATGATTCTACTCTGTCCAATTAAGAAATTGTTACACTCAAGATACACTTTCTTGAGATGTACCGTAGTCTTCTTCATTTATAGAGTGTAGAAGGTCCTTATAAATATTACTTTTGGTAAAATACCACAAGGTATAATCGTAGAGACAGTTCATCGTAATTTCTTTTAAAAGGACTATATATGATGTGGGGCCAAAATGTCCCCCTAAAACTACATGATATTTTTACGGTACATATATGTTTTATTTGTACAGATGTATCTGTGAATTTTTTTTTCATCATTTCCATTTTAATCCACATGCCCTCAGTTAAAAAAATATGACATAAAGTTAACCCTTTCCCACCATTTTTGCATTCTTTATAAAAACGACTCATTTTAAAGCAGGTTTTCTTTCAGGAAACATTGGGCGCAAGCTGGAACAACAATAAAATTTCCATTTATTGAAAATGAATTCATCCAATGAAAACTTATTCATCTAACACTAACAACTGACAGAAAGATTTTGCTTGTTCAAAACTGCACTTTATATTTCCTATTTGAAAAAAAAATAAGGAAATATTTGACTGATTTTGATTGAATTCTGAAAATTGCCATTACTTTTTACATCATATACTCTGCCAGTGATTTAAAAGAAATCAGATAAATAGATTAAAAACATATCTTATATCAACCCTCTTACAAAATAATTGGATATACCTGAAAAACTAATTAAAATGTTGAATCATGGGGGCTAAATTTGACTCTTACCGGTAATAATATATACCTTAGTGTAGTCTTTTACACTTTACGTTCATAAGTAAAACAAAGATCAATGTAAATGATTTAATAATAAAAATATCTGTTGTATCAATACAAAGTGATTGATGTGACCAGCACAGTGGGTTATCTCCCCCTGGTACATTCATTATGTGGCTTGTGACTCATGACTTTTGATATTCTGTTTAAAAAATGAAACGATGCTCCCTATAATATAGATCTGCCTTACAGCAAAGAGTTCCCCCAGAGTTCCATAGGGGCAAGAAATAAAACAGTGCAAGCAGACATTTCCACTCCACTTACAAATCAAACACCTCACTACTTTCTTTAACATCTGAATTTCATCACACAGTTCTATTTGCAGGTAATAAAAAAAGCTTTGCCCATTAAATCTATGCCATTAACTGAATCATAATCATATAGAAACAAACAATTTCACCTGTAAAATTATCCAATGCCAGTAAATTAAATAAAAATTAAATTATTACTTAGTATAATAGACTATAATTGCCGGTATAACTTAATTTATCTGCCCTGGAGATTCTCAGCAAAATGAATATGCAATTGCATAAAGATTCCCCTCAGAACCCACCAACAGTAACTGAATTAATAATTACATATCACTAGCATTATAAATTCCTAAACACTATATCATTGTCCCACATTAAGCTTGTATACTGCTGGAGATTATGCGTCTATTTTCGGAAACCGTTAGGATTTAATGACTGCCAGCGCCATGTATCCTCACCTGTAACGAGAAAAGTTGATTGCCCTAATTAGTAATTACCAGTGAGTCCTGAAACGTTAATAGTGCATGCAATCTGTGCCACAGAAGTCATTAGTTTATGAGTTATATATCTAATAGATCTTTACAGTATATAATAATATCATACCATGTCACAGAATTCAGGAAGATTACAAAGGATTTCTTTATGTAAAAGACATCTTCATTAGTCAGGGGAGACGATCAGCTTCCCTTTCAATTTACTTTATTTAAAAGTGCATGCTCAGGACAAACTAGGTCTTGATTGATAGCACTCATACATTTAATAGAAAAAGTATTAAAACCAGTCTGTAGTGGTGGTAGGAGTTGAGAGTAAGTGTCTGGTTTGAGTAGAAGTAGCTAAGACTTGTCTGAGAGTACTCACACATTTGCTTGAGATCCCTGGTGGCTGACCAGCCCAACTCTTCTTTTGCTAGGTCAGCATTTCCATAAACTGAGGCTACATCTCCAGCCCTGCGGTCAACTTTCTTGAATGGAATCTGAATTGGGGAAAGAATAAACCCATAAATATACATATACATTTATATATTTTGAAAATGTCATATTTATTGTCTATTCTTGACCATTTGTGTCTTCATTCTCTTTATGGTTACCATAGTGAGGAATATAAACAATGAAAGAGGAATCAATGGAGGTTAATTATAAGGGCTGGACGGTCATGGCCATTTAAGGCTATATTTACCTCCTTTTGATGAAGAGTTCTTTATAAGGATATACATGTATTGGAAAATGTTCAATTTTTAAAGCTAAAATACTTGGATTTTTTCTTGACTGAATAATAATTTTTGGCCAAAAATATAAAATGTTAGAGGCTGATCTGATGGTTAATTTGTTGACCATCCGACCTCCGTAAATATTACTTACATTGCAATCTAAGAATCATCCAAATATTTTATCATTGTATGTGTCAGTATACTGTGTCCATATAACATCACTATGGTTATATATGATAAAAGATAATTTTCAATGACAAAGAAATTAAAACCACAATGGCATGTACAATCATAGTGAAATTGATTTCAAATCAAAGGCATTCATAAAATTCTTACACTTCACTTCAACAATTTTAAAACAGTGGAACAAAAATTTTGAAATTTGTTTCTTTATACAATGCCATTTTTGTACTATATGTAATACGTATATGCCAAAGAATGTTTTATAAAGGTCAGACACGACCTAACTTCCATTGTTTTCTATTTTTCCTATCTCCGCAATGTGAAGATTTCCACTACATAATTCCAAAATTATATTTTTATGTTTTATCACATTTTTCTATTTATATATATAGTTTCAATTGAAAATATATATCATGACTTTATAAATTAGTATTCAATTGCATTTTACTTGCTATTTCAAGAAAACTTCAAAAAATTATAACTCCAAAAATAGCCTGGTAATGCACCCTAAATTTTTGGGCATGAACAGGTTTAAATGCAAATATTGAAGAAATAATATATCAAGGAAAATTATATAAAACTTAGGAATGTCCCGTCTTTTAAAAAAAGATAAAGAGAATATTTGAGTGACACCCATAAGAGGATAATGTAAATCAACTTCCTGTAGATAATGTTAAACCAGGAACATTTGAGGACTGGTTTGCAATGAGTAATATTTACAATGATGAGGCTTTTGCGAATCTAAGGAAAATTTTTCACAAACAAATAAAAGTTGGTTTACAGTATTATAATGTGACCCTGGTATGATGAAGGAGTAATGTTGAACTCACTGGTTTACCACTGGCTTCCTCAAAAGCTTTGGCCATTTCTATCACAGAGTTGCCCTTTCCTGTTCCAAGATTATAGACCTGAAACCAAGCAAATAATTTTTTTACAGAAATCACAGATACATTGGACAGCTAAAGGTATGATTTTAGACTGCAAAAACAAAGGACTGATGTAAAAGCATTTCTTTGATATGTACAAATATCTATTCACAAACTACATGCAAAAAATACATGTAGATTGTTGTGTCATATATTTTACATGGCAGAAGCCATTAATACACGTATTGAAAATTCTTTTGTTGATTCTCGCACGATCGTTTTTTATACATCTGCTCACTTTACACATTTATTGATTGACAAACACCCCCTTTTGTAATTTCTTTTATTCATATCTGATAGCAAGTTTGTTATCTCTGTACTGACCTTGCAGCCACATTTTTTCTCGATTTTCTTCTGTGCCGCCACATGACCTTGAGCAAGATCCACTACATGGATGTAATCTCGCACACCTGAAAATTATCATCAAAATATTAATAATATGTCAATAACATCATCCAACAAGAATATTGTAATAATTTAAGTCTGGTCTGAAATCTTAACTTCAGTAGAAAGAAGAATGCATGCATGAGAATGGCCTTGGATATGCAGTACAGTGTGTGAAGTAGAGAACAAAGTAAGCATGCAAGTAATTAGGACAAGAAATAGCATACACAAGCAAAAGTAATCAGTAACCATGACTGGCTGTCTACCAAGCGTCAGCACCTGTTCCGTCCGGGGTGTCGTAATCACTGCCGTACACACTCAGCTCCACTCTCTTCCCTACCGCCACCTGAGCTATAAACGGCATCAGGTTGTTGGGAATCCCCTGAGGGTCTTCTCCGATTTTCCCAGATTTATGTGCTCCTACAGGGTTAAAGTATCGCAGCATGATGATGTTCCAATCCTACAAACATTCACAATTTGTAGGTAAGTCAAAGGTATGTGTATCAATAGAATATACAAGCCTACGGGTCAATCATACACGGGTTGTGAATCAATGGGATCAATAGAATATACAATGGTCAATGTCATAAGGGATGCACACTGTGATTGAAATTATTACAGTACATGTACGACCTACAAATCAACTTACTGGTTCGGCTTTGTGTAGATCTCTTAGAATTTCTTCGATGAAATATTTGGTTTTACCGTACGGGTTTGTGCACCCACCGACCGGGTGCTTCTCATCAATGGGCAGATACTGAGGGCTGCCGTAAACTGTTGCTGAACTTGAGAAAATGAGGTTCTTGACTCCCTTTTCTTTCATCACCTAATGACATACAAATTGTTTCAACAAATTAGTGAATGATACTATTCTATGGCATGCATTGCACTCCATCTCT
Source organism: Magallana nippona (assembly GCA_033439105.1). NCBI lineage: Eukaryota > Metazoa > Mollusca > Bivalvia > Ostreida > Ostreidae > Magallana > Magallana nippona. Next base: position 50,306,893 of record CM065925.1, read on the forward strand.
CTCTCTCTCTCTGTCTCTGTCTCTCTCTCTCTCTGACAAACTGAATTATGAGTGGAAAAAAGAAATAGGATATGTTCTATGTCTCTATCTCCATTGTATCAGGTCATATAGAGAGATAGAGAGAATGAAATGGTGGGAACATTTAGTTAGACCTATGCTTGCTTGGAGATTATATTTAATACCAGAGTTAATTGGTTTGAACAGTGAGTTAGACCTACAATTCATGCTTGACTAATGAACATATTTGATATCAGAGTAACATTGGTTTGAACAGTGAGTTAGACCTATGCTATGATGGCCGAGTCCACCTGACATATTGAATACACAATTAAGCTTACCTCCAGTAGATTGGTGGTGCCCCCAACATTGTTCTTGTAGTACAGTAATGGCAGCTGACAGGATTCCCCGACAGCCTTCAGTCCGGCAAAATGGATGACGCTGGTGAACTTGTGCTGCAAAGAGAGAATCCATAAAGAAAATGATTACAAAATTTCATAACACCATAACTGGCTTTCAGTAGGAGCAAAGTTTATCAGGATTTTCAAGGTTTATTACTTATCTTCAAAAACTGATAGAGGTATGCTATGTTTATATTCTACAGTGAAACTAGCACAATATTCAATTTGATTATGAAAAGCATTTTAATAAAGAAATAGTTTGGTTCAATATTGAGGAAAAGTTTCTCTCCCTGTCAATGTTGCCACTGAACATCAAACCAAATGTTGCTTATAGGTAAGGACTTTACATGGTTAACAAATTAGACAATGCAGGCTTGTCAACGAGATATACACAGTAGTTTATTTGAAGCTTTCACCAAGGGGAGACAGAAGGCCATTTTTGCGCCACTTCAATGATCAGATTTAGCATTTTATTTAAAATTTTCATAAATGGAAAAATAATTTATTGGACATAATTCTAAAATAGCTTATTTAAATCAGTTACTGACTTCTTCACTTCAAAATTATGGAAAGTCACAAGTTGTACAACTTACTTTGTTGAATAGATCAGACAATGCAGGCTTGTCCAACAGATCTACACTGTAGCTAGGTATAGATTTCCCTGTTATCTCTTCAACTCTTTTGATGCTTTCTTGATGGATGGGAAATTTCAAAGAAAAAAATGCAACATATTATATTAAAAGGAAGTAAAAAATAATGATATATTAATTATAAAACAAAAATATAGTGGTCCTAAGTTCAATATATCTGGGTTTTTTAAGAAGTACAGACACATAATTTATCTGTAATTTGTGTAAATACATTGAACATTATGCTGACATACCCATGCTGGCATTGGCGAGGTTGTCCATTACGACCACAGAGTAGCCGGCTTCTATTAGCTCTATCACCGAGTGGCTCCCCACAAACCCCGCCCCTCCTGTCACCAAGATGCAGCTGTCTCCCATTTTGTTTCCTATAAAAATTTATAACAGGTTTTGGCAATCAGCTTAAACATTCATTATAATGGGTGTGTTCATTACTGTTCTACATGTATACAACACATGCCAAAAGTATGTCAACTTTTTCTTTTTTCCTACATATATCATTGAAAACAAGACTTATTTGAACATGTTATTTTTTATAGGTTTCCTGGTGTTATTTTATGTTAGATTTTGAAGAAATTTATATTGATTAAGTAGATTTAATTTGCACATTTTGACATAAATTGAAATAGATTTTTGACAACTAATTTGTAAAATTTGATATTTCAAACACAACACTAAGATATTTCTTAAGAGCTCTGCTATATCTCTTTTGCAACATGTGAGACAAAAAATCTTACTTCGGATTGTCAATATCAAATCTCATGAACAAAAGGTTGGATATATTTCTAAATATGATGCGAAAAAAGCTAGAGAAATTCTGAATTTATACAGGTCTTTTAAAAATCGGTGAAGGGGTTACTACTTTTTAAAAATTCTTTGAAAAAAGATGGTTTTCAATTGACAACTTTTGACGTGTGAGTGTATCCATTAATGAATAAAATCAGTGCAATGTATGATACATTTTGCACAAACTGTACTAAAACAAAAGTGGAACAGGAAGGGAAAAATTTAATACAGTTGACCCACAGGGGTTTGTGTAGAAAAAAAAAAACATTGTTAAAAAAGTGTGTACCTCGGAGGAAAAATAACAAGGGAGGATGCCATCTTGGATACCACCTTGCTTCATCAGTTATATTTTCATTCAACACGATAAACTAGAAACTTGCACCAATTCATATTCCTTTATAATTTAATTCTGGTTGTAATGCGCTTCCTGATTGGCTAAAAAATTATTTTATATAATATAAAGAATGTTGCCTACGTCACAGTAAGACAAACGTAAAAAAACGAATCAATCCGCCTGACGTTAAGTTTGAATTTTGTACAATTTGATGTCATTTTAAAGGTCAAATGACCGTTTTTAACTACAAATAAGAGTAAAAAAAAAAAAATTAAATTATAAGCAATGAATTCAATATTTTATTAGTTTTATACGATATAAAATGGTTTATAAAGCATTAACTGTCCCAAACCATTTTATATCATATAAAACAAATAAATATTGAATTTATTCCTTAAATAAATGATTCTTCTTTAAGATCGCACCTCCAGTTTAATTCTATTTATGTCTACATCAACAAATTTCATCTTTTTCTTGCGTATCAAAATTTCATCCGAAATTGACAACTCCCTGACTTTTTCCATAACCAATCATATGAGTTGTCTATTTTGAATGTTTACGCGAGAAATCAATAAGTTTGTTAATGTTGGTGTAAAAAAGAACTAAACTGGACATTATATCTCAAAGAAGAATCATTTATGACATTAATGAAGGAATACGAATCAGAGCATAAGTCTAGTTTAAAAATTTAATTGAGAAATTAGCTGATGAAGCGAGATGGTATCCAAGATGGCGTCCTCCCTTGTTATTTTTCCTCCAAGGTACACACTTTTTAATAATGTTTTTTTTCTACACAAGCCCCTGTGGTTGACCCATATCCCCCTAAGGATTAATAACCAACCCCTTATAACCGACCCCTTATACCGAGCGCAGCGAGATACAGGCGAAGCCCGCCTCGCTTAATGGTAACACGTATATATAAGAAAATCAGTGAAAAATAGAAGTTAGATCAGGGGTACTAAGGGCCAAAAAATTTTCTTCCAGCCCTGGGCGCCGCTATATTGGCCGCCATTTTGTGAGGAAACAAAAGTTTACTCGTTCATTATATGACTGTTGCTTGTCGATGTTTTTTTGTCCCGAAACTCGATCAAAAACTTTCCAATGTTTGATTGAGAGTAATTAAGATGAAAGTAATTGACTGTGCAAACTATACAACTTTTAACAGTGCTTTAATAAAAAAATACGACTAGTTTCACGTATGTGTTATCAAATTATTAGATGGAAAATAAAATCATTAACATCAAGAAACCGATCTTTTAGAGACTGAATAAAGTAGAAAAAAATTAACTTTGGAAAATTACAAGCATTGAAAGAAGAAAAAAAAATTCTCAGAATCAAGAACTTTTCTTCGGCTATTTCCAAAGACAAGACTTTTACGTTTTACGTCTGAAACATGACGTCATAATGAAGACTGAGCACGCGACGTTTAGTTTAACTTTGGCATATGATTTGAGTAGATAGGCGGACCCTACCGTGTGCGTTTCAAATAAATTTTGTTCTACAAAAAAATCAAACTGCACTCTGTTGAATCTACTGCGCTCGGTCCAACGGTCACACCGTTTACATATTAATTATTGGTCAACGAAAGTGGATAACCTTGTAACTTTCTTAACGCTCTGACATTAATTTTATATGTCAACGACAGTGAATAACCTTATAAGTGTCTTAACTTTCCAATGTCTTGACGACTGTTCTTACTATGTCAAATAACCGGCCTTGGATTTCCCTTCCGGGTGGACGGACCTGCAGTTACCTGTGTTACTGTCAATAGTGTCACGTTGCAATATAAGTTTCTCCGAAACTGTGCATTAGTTAATTTTTGTTAACGTGTTATAAACATTTTAAATTTAATAATTGTCATTCAACTATTGTCTTTGAATAAGCAATACTTTTGTTTAATTTTTAAGTCCTTTGTCTCAGCAATTTTTTTTTCTAAATTGACTTGTTTCTAAAATGCGAAACTACACAGTAAATGTTAAAGCGTACATGTTCATTTCAATCCATCTTATATGTTTTCCACAGTGAAATGTATTTTTATTTTAGTTTTAAATTGAATTGCGATACAACCAAAAATTTCAGAATGAATATTTACTTAAATTTTTAAAAATGGATATATAACTACTTTACTGTACTTAAAGTACATATCTACGAAAATCTAACCTACGACTTGCCTAAAACATATTACGCCATTAGAGTGTTTATATTTTTATTTTGACGTTTTCAGTCATTTGGTATCAAAATGGGATGTGATGGAGGAACGATACCCAAAAGAGATGAACTTGTCAGAACGAAGAAAAAGCCAGAACAGGTAAGTGTTAAATGGATGACATTTGGTATATTTTCTTACAAAATATATATATATTCTGTGAAACCAGAGACATAAATAACAGAGATTGGCAACTCCGCCATTAGCGTGTTTTGCTGTTGAAAAATGTTACTGGACTAACCTTACTTTGAGAACTACATATTAGTACACTGAGATAATGATCTTAAACCAAAAGTATATTGTTTTTATGAAAAATGTGCATAGGTTTTAGACGTTTTTGAAACAAAAAAAATGAAAAATAAGATTAATATATAGAAAATATATTGGCCAGCTATAAAACATCGGCGAAATCTCGGACGACGGGTAGCCAACTGCCTCCTTAAACTCCTCTTTTAATATTGTTTATAAGACATAAACTCATGAAAATATAATATTTTGAATGTTTTGGTAATAGGGTTTAGCTGTTTATATTTCGATATAATTGTTTATCAGAAAGATATACTGATTTAAACTGGGAATACTTTACAATAGGGACCGCAAGATTTTGCGAGATTTCGATCAGTTGCTAATCTCTGTTATTTATGTCTCTGGTAAAAAAGGAATGGAATTTAAAAAAAACCTCAAGAAAACAGGTCCAGCACAATCTCTTGATTTAGCTATATAGCTTGAAAACAGCTATATAGCTTAATAAAGCTATTCTGAATAGCTTAATTTAGCTATTTTGTCATACGTTTTTTAAAAGTTTATATTTTTCAGCTTGTAAACAAAATCGCACTTTAATGCAGTGACAGTCATCAAATTTGAACTGTTATGTAAATAATGCATGTAAAGATTACTCATAAATTTGTGTCTCTTTCAGAGACTTTTCACTTAAAGTTCTAAAAGTTTTGGGGCAATTGATTCATGACCACATAACTTCTTGAATGAAATATAAAGAAGGTCAGTTATGGTAAACAAAATAATTGATTGCTAATAATTCAACACAATGTAAAGAAATCATACTTATCCACAACTCAGAGCACTCAAGGTAGTGGACAGGAAATATATTTTTGGCTTAAAATTGTCCAAAAGCAGCAGTGTTAAACAAATTTTAATTAGGGTTGCTTTTTGAATGGTCCATGGTATAAATATGAGTGGTAATAAACTTGCGATTTATTGTATATTTCTGATAATTAACATTTTTGTAAAAAAAACTGCATATAAGTAGTTTTATCAAGCTATTCTGAATAGCTTTATTAAGTTAATATAGCTTTTTATAGCTAAATCAAGAGATTGTGCTGGACCTGAAAAACTTCTTCTTGAACTCAATTTAAGAATTGTGTTTAACGGTGCGACCATTGGGGCGAGCGCAGCATAAATGTAAATTAAATATACACGGGTACATATGTTTCATAATGACGAATAACAGCGTGGTTTACCAAATGGGTGCATCAACGTGATTTTTAAACAAATTGATAAAAATAAAATATGTTGCGCTCCAGTATACATGTATAAACATTTATGTTTTACTGTGTGGCCATTTGGAAGGCAAAGCCAATAACACGATCACAGTTTCACAATCACATTCATTGGAAGCGTAATCTGATTGTTGGAAACGTGCACAGTTGGATCTGCCTATCTAATTATTCATTAGACTAAAGTTTGTGTACTCAGTCTAGACATTTTCTTCAAAATACAACGATGTTCCGAACAATTTGCCAAGATAATAGATTGAAAGAAACTAGTAGGGATAAAGAACAAATTAACATGTGTTGTGAAAATACTAATGTGTAGATATAATTTATTTATTGAATTGGCTATTAATAACACAAAGAATACATTTTGACTTTAATCGGTTGTTCACGTAGAAGTATGTCGGATAAATTCGGGAAGAAAATGACATTGATTACATGTCAGCAAAAGTTCTATGGATGAAATCTAAACAATAACAAATAGTTACATAAAGCACATATCAACATGATCAAACAATGTTCTTTTACAAAGAAATTAAAACGAAAATGCAAAATTTTAGAAAAATTGCAATTTATCAAATATGTACAATACTTTATTTCCATTTTCATAAAAATAGATATATTTTTTTTTAATATTGTAAAGTTTATTTGGCCGTCTTTGTCATGTATTTATAGATAATTGTATTGTGCATCAATTGATACCAAATTTTTAGCTCCAAGATATCCTGTTTGCAGCCAAACCTATGTTTCTGGTTTTTATTTAAAAAAACAAAAAATTCATAAAATAAAATAATTTATTGAAAGCTGATACCAGTCTCTTTTTCATAAAATAATCTTAGCTCACCTGAGCCGAAAGCTCAAGTGAGCTTTTCTGATAAAAAAATTTGTCTGTTGTTTGTCATCATGCATTGTTGTCGTTTTAAACTAAATTCACATTTCCATCTTCTTCTCCAGAACCACTGGACCAATTTCAACCAAACTTTACACAAAGCATTAATGGGTGAAGGAGGATTCAAGTTTGTTCAAATGAAGGGCCACACCTTCTTTAAAGGGGAAATAATTTAGAATTGTTGATAATTTGTTAGTATTATTCAAAAATGTTCTCTTCTTGTGAATGAAAAATTGGTACTTTCTTAAATTTGAAATTTTAAAGATTTTCCTAAAAGAATTTTAAATGATAGATTTGGATATAAAGTTCTGGAGTTATCTTTCTTTGGATATTTAAAGTTCATACAATTTATTGTTTATAACATATGTACACAATCTTTGAAAAAACAAAATTAAGAATGGGGCTTAAAAGGCTGTGGAAAAGTCCTTTCTTTTTGTTGAAGACAAAAACAGGTCTAGTTTTGTTGATATTATCTATACTACTGTAATTATTCTGTAAACATCACTATTGCTTTCCATCGCATATTCAAGCAACTTCGCTAGCCAAGGGTTTACCTCTAGGAGCGGAGTGGATCGTAAACCCTTGGGTAGGGAAGATGATATTCAAGCATCCATTACATGAATATAGCATGCATGTACAGATCATTGAAATCTGAATGGTACTAATCATTGAAATCTGAATGGTACTACCGGGTAATCATTTTCTTAAATAGAATGCCATATAAAATAATTATAAAGATAACTCTTGATATTTTAAAATTATTTGTCTCTTACAGAAAGATAAAACCGCAGATCTTGATGCCAAGTGGAAACATTGTGCAATCACACAGGAACAGCTGCGTGAACCAATAATGGCCTGTGAGCTTGGCAAGTAAGTAAAGTCAGTATGGTATACTCTCTCTGGACTGATATATGTTACTGATGTAAGTAAGTCAGTACGGTAAACTCTCTCTGGACTGATATATGTTACTGATATAAGTAAGTAAAGTCAGTACGGTAAACTCTCTCTGGACTGATATATGTTACTAATGTAAATGATACTGCTAAACATGTTCTGGTTTAAAGTTTTTAATTGAAAAAAAGTTCTTATTGAGGTGAAAATTGTTCGGTAATTACTCTATTTCTCCATGCTTTTCTATGTTTGTTTCGTTCTTGTGAAGATTCAGTTAGTTTTTGTAAATGTTTTATCCTTGGATTTTTGTTGCACTGAGGCGAGTTCAGCAGAGCCAGTGCTGGCTAGCACTTACCAAAATTTGTGTTGCGTGTATAGAGAATTTTGGCAAGCACCCGCTCTGCTGAACTCACTTCTGTTGTACAGTGTACTTGAAAACAAGGTCTTTCAATTTTACAACATTTTCGTCTGTTAAGCTGAAATTGTAAAATAAAATTTTGATACAGTTACTAAATGTTTGATAGATATGTAAACTGTAAGCTCTGTCCATTCTATTTTCACAGATTGTACAACAAAGAGGCAGTTCTAGAGTTCTTGATCGACAGGAGTAAATTTGAGTGTGCCTCAAGCTTTGAGCATTTGAAAGGACTCAAGGTACTACAAACTCATTAAATAAACTCTCAATGAAGAAACTGTGTAATATTATGTTGTACAGTACAACATACTAGTATATATAATTTATGGAAATTTCTGCTGTGAATTTCTTGCACCTATATAATTAAATTTAAGAATATTAAAGGATGTAAATATTATTGTTTACAGGATCTGAAAGAGTTAAAGCTGACAGAAAACAAAGGCTATGGTCGACCAAAGAGCGAGAAGGGGGACAGCTACATTGACACACAGGACGCCAAGTACATCTGTCCGGTGGTCGGGATCACCATGAACGGGAAACATGGGTAGGGAAACATTAATAGGGGGTGATAAATCAAAGGTGGTGCTATATAACAGGAGCCTCTGATGGCTGCTGGCCTAACACATACACTGTATATTGTACATACATGTTTGTCTGGTGGTCAGAATAACCATGGAAAACATGGATAAGCAGGAAAACATTCACAACATTTGTTTGATATATTTGTAGATTTAGCTACATCTTGTGATATATTTGTAGATTTAGTTACATCTGGTGATATATTTGTAGATTTAGCTACATTTTATGATATGTTTTACTTGTAGATTTAGCTACATCTGGTGATATGTTTTGTAGATTTAGCTACATCTGGTGATATATTTGTAGATTTAGCTACATCTGGTGATATATTTGTAGATTTAGCTACATCTGGTGATATATTTGTAGATTTAGCTACATCTGGTCCTGTGGATGTGTGTTGTCAGACAGAGCTCTCAAAGAAGTTAAATCAGAAATCTGCCATAAGGTAAGCGAATATTCTGTCAATTAAGTTTAGGAGCCAATCTTTTGTCTAAAAGGTTAGGAGTGAATTTATAGTTAAATAAGGTTAGGAACGAATCTTTAGTCAACAAGTATTCTGAGAGTATTTATTGCATATTAGGTAATACATGTCCCCTACCTGCATCCTCAATTTTTGTTTTATGTGCTAAATACATGTAGGAGTGGAGAAAATTTGGCCAAAGATTTTTTTAAAAAGATAAAACCGATTTGTAATTAATAACAAGTTTTTCAAAATTAATTTCTTCATCATCTTTAGGTACATATTGGGTAAATAGATGCACCAGTGTAACACTAATTAGATCATAAATAAGATATATTTTCAAAAATTAAAGACCATTTTTTATTACATATAGGTTTAGAGAATTTGAAAATCACTCTAAAATAATAAGTTCAGCTCAGCTTTGTAGCTTAAAAATCAACAAAGAAATTCAGACTGCTTTGCTGTGATGGCAGACTGCATTGACTGCACAAGTATGTGTATATTTTGAGTGTTGCACAAGTATGTGTATATTTTGGGTGGTGACTGCTTGGTGTTGTAGTGTGGCAGTAAGTTCTCTCAGGATGATGTGATCACACTGAACGGAGCCGAGGAGGAAGTAGAGAGACTTCGACAGAGGATGAAGACCAGGAAGGAGCAGGCCAAGCTAGCCAAGGTATGATCTCACTGAACAGTCCTAGTATCTCAAACAAATAGCCAAGGTACAATCTCACTGAAGAGTCCTAGTATCTCACACAAATAACCAAGGTATGATCTCAGTGAACAGTCCTAGTATCTCAAACAAATAGCCAAGGTATTTTATCACTGAACAGTCCTAGTATCTCACACAAATAGCCAAGGTACGATCTCAGTGCACAGTCCTAGTATCTCAAACATTTAGCCAAGGTATGATCTTACTGAACAGTCCTAGTATCTCACACATATAGCCAAGGTTCAATCTCACCAAACAGTCCTAGTATCTCACACAAAAAGCCAAGGTTCGATCTCGCTGGAAAGTACTTGTATCTCACACAAATAGCCAAGGTACAATCTTACTGAACAGTCTTAGTATCTCACACAAAAAGCCAATGTATGATCTCGCTGAAAGTCACTAGTATCTCACACAAATAGCCAAGGTACCATCTCACTAAACAGTCCTTGTATCTTGCACATTAAGCCAAGGTATGATCTCACTGAATAGTCCTAGTATCTCACACATATAGCCATGGTACGATCTTACTGAAGAGTCCTAGTATCTTACACAAATAGCCAAGGTACAATCTCACCAAACAGTCCTAGTATCTCACAAAAGGAGCCAAGGTACAATCTCACTTAACAGTCCTAGTATTTCACACAAATGGCCAAGGTACAATCTCACCATTCCTAGTATCTCACACAAATAGCCAAGGTACGATATCACTGAACAGTCCTAGTATCTCACACAAATAGCCAAGGTATGATCTCACTATCTCACACAAATAGCCAAAGTACCATCTCACTAAACAGTCCTAGTATCTTGCACATTAAGCCAAGGTATGATCTCACTGAATAATCCTAGTATCTCACACATATAGCCATGGTACGATCTTACTGAAGGGTCCTAGTATCTCACACAAATAGCCAAGGTACAATCTCACCAAACAGTCCTAGTATCTCACAAAAGGAGCCAAGGTACAATCTCACTTAACAGTCCTAGTATTTCACACAAATGGCCAAGGTACAATCTCACCATTCCTAGTATCTCACACAAATAGCCAAGGTACGATATCACTGAACAGTCCTAGTATCTCGCACAAATAGCCAAGGTATGATCTCACTATCTCACACAAATAGCCAAGGTACAATCTCACTGAACAGTCCTAGTATCTCACACAAATAGCCAAGGTATGATCTCACTGAACAGTCCTAGTATCTCACACAAATAGCAAGGCACAATCTCATTTAACAGCCCTAATCTAGTATCTCAGTGAAATAGCTAGCAAAGGTATGATCTCACTGAGAGTCCTAGTATCTCAGAAATTAGCCAATTGCCAACTTGTTAGTTATGGCTTTCATTTAATTAAAAGTTTGATATTTTAAAAAATTTGTTGCTGTAAAAACTAGTTTAGGATATACTGCGAGTCTAATGACTGCTATAAGTTAACATTTTAAATATTTTATTTGCACTTTTTTTAGAAAGCCAAAAAGCACAAGCTGGAAACATCAGAATCAGAGACAAAGACTTCAGGTAAGCAGTGGTACAATAGGTGTACAGGGCAGCCATTAAATTAGAAGTGAAAAGTTGAATGTATCCATTCATTTTTAGAATTATTTCTAATAGTTTTAATTTGCCAAGTATGAAATCTGAAGCTGTTAATTCCCATAATTGAATGAGGACAAATCACCCCCTTTCACTATTGAAAGCCCTGGGCCAGGCTTACTTTTAAAAAATGGTTTGGGTGCATCTTAAATGGGTCAGTAGGCAACTGCAAACAATATTTCATTTTTGGCCATCCCAGTTCACCCTGCTATATTTTATCCCTGTTCTGAATTTTTTCTATCAGGCATGCCTTTTGTTTCAGATGTAAAGAAAGCCAAAACAGAAAAGGTAGCCACCAAGACTTCTTCTAAGGAGGGGGCATCAGGGGGACCCAAGGACAAGACCCCCAACCCCCTCAGCATTCAGAAGGACCCCAAGACCAGCGCTGCCTACAAGTCGCTGTTCACCTCCTCCAACAAGGCAAAGAATCAGCAGTCTGCACATTGGGTCACCTACAATCCGTTCTACAACTGACTGTCTTCACATACTGATCACAATAGCCAGAGACTACAAATCAAGATCTTGAGAACTTTTTTATAACATTTTTGATTAAATAGAATTTTTTCAGGCAGTGTGCATGTATATTTTACCGAATAAGGTACCGGTAAACCTTGTAAATTTTTGCTATACTTTTCCAATATTTAATATTCTGAAGGCTATTAAATTTTTAACACATGCATCAATGCAACACATTCACCTTCATTTAATAGTATGTTTCATCGTACACATTAATGTTACCAGGGATGTATATACTAACGGGATAGGCAACTCTCGCTAGGTCAATTTTAACTTCATATATCTACGATGTTACCAGATATATTGATGTGAAACCTTTAAGAAACTATCTTAAAATTATTGTAGAATTGATATTTGTACTTCATGACCCTGATCTGATCATAATTACAACGGAGTTCTTTAAACCCCAGGACCCACTTTTGCCCCATTTCCGAGATTACGTTAAGATCTATGTTTATTTTCTTTATATCTAAATATGTTTACTACACATGATTAAAAAATTTTGAAAAACCCATCTCCTTTAACAAGTTAAAGGAAATAAATAATCTAATAAAAAACGACATATTTTACTGGGATTGAACAGAGTTTTCAAAACTTGTCAAGGCTTGCGTGATAGTTTGGGAAGTAAACATGGCGAATGTAGAAGTTGCCTAAACTGATAGTATATACGTTCCTGATGCTACACAATTACAGAAAAGGTTTTCTTTTTTATTTAAATTCATTTCTAATGAGGGAAGTGGTTAATTATTGTAAAAAAGAGATGGCAAATCATTGTCCAATGTACAGTTGTATAATGCCTTCGAATTGTCAATAATTAAATAAAACAAAAAACGAGACTGAGTTTAATGAAGTTTATTTTTGCTAAATAAAACCCACTCTTTTATTCATTTACAAGAAGAAATTCCAACAAAAATCTTTCTTCAATGCACCCTCTTCCTATCACAAAATGACTTCCTTTCGTGCGTGGGGATACAGTATTCTTAAATAATGGGAAAGGGAACTAAACATGTACCTCTTTACAAGATAGTAACATGCCTGCTGTATCAGATATTAATCTAAACAATACTGTACTCCCACACACTGAAGGATAGTCCTTAGACTTGCCATTATCTTGCAATCCATTCATATTAAAAAACTTTCATGGTCATGAAATATTACACCAAATTCAATCTAGAGTAAAACAAGGGAGATGGAATACATGATAATTACATGTACAAGGAAAAAACTATTTCTCTTAAAGACATCTACGTGACAAATAAATGTACAGTGTATTATAAATTCTCAATGATGCATCATAAACAGAAAACACTGGCTTTCAACACTAAAACTGAAATAATTTCAATTATCCTACAGCTTATTGTAGTTCATATACATGTACATGGAGCAGGCTGAAGGAAATCTTTTACCTCTCTCCCACAGCCTACATACCGGTATCTACTGCAGATCTTATCAAGTCCTGTATGTCTAACATGACATTTCCCTTCTGTTTCTGTAAAAACTAACTTTATAAGTTTATATGCAGCAGCTGTCATATACGAAACAGTTGTCTAACCTCTGTAAGCGAGGGACTGCACGTTTTCATATCAAATCAAGCGTTCTTACATTTAACTATAAATTAAGAAAGACGCAGAGAATATGAGATGATATCCTCCTATGATTTGCTGAACAAACAGGGTTAGGGTTAACCTAACCTGAAACCTGTACAGGAAACCACTATCAAAGTGGAGCTTCGTCAGACTAGGCAACGATTCGGGTACATGCATATACATACACTAGGAAAGATATCATCTCATATTCTGTAACAACAAGGATGTGTCTATACTGGTAGATACAGCGAAACAATACTTGAATCTTACAATACATTTACAACATCGTTAGTAGGCCAGTTCGAAATACATAATTCGAAATGACAATACATCTTCCTCTGAAGAATATCTGTTAATATGTGTAGGATAATTGCACATAATACTATCATTTTTAAATCTGAAAGTTTTTCTTGGAAAAGTTTCTTCCACTTAAAATTTTTGTTGAAACAAAGGATTTAGAGTTTATAAAGATGATCTGGCAAATAAACATCAATAGCACTGTGTTGCAATCAGTATTATGAAATTTAAACTAACACAGATTCAGTCCAAGATATGATTAGGGATAGCTCTGGCTCTCTAGGCGCTGTAGGGAGGGGGTCTCACTTCTCCCTGGCGTATTGCCTCCTCATACTTTGGGGGGAGAAGAACCTGCAATATGAAATAGGGTAAGAGTGATTTGTCAAATTTCTCCAAACCAATATGTTCATTGTGACTCAAAAAAGATATTTAACTCTGATTAGGACAATTGGACAAATGAAAATAAAAATATGATACATGTACATATGAGAAATTTGAATATACTGGAGGTTTTACACATCTTAAGTCATCACCTAGCAGTTTACAAGTATTTCACACTCTGGAATTACTCCTGTAAACAATTTGTGTTGTTTTGGACACTGACATAACAAGATTTATTTACTTATGAACATCTTAATTTTTCAAAAGTTCAAATCTTTGTATGTGATATAAAATACCAGGAAATCACAAAAAAATCAAGTTAAACATTTCACTATTAGCGAAATATATTTTCTGTGTGTGTCAGATCGATATTTCACTGTGCAATATTTTCCCTGTGGGTAAGATCTGCTTTCAAGTAAGATATTTCCCTAGCTTGTAGGTCAGATATATCCCTGCGAGATATTTTCTGTGGGTGAGATATGTTTTTGAGTAAAATATTTCTCTGTGGGCGAGATATTTACCTGAGAGTCGGGATCCACGTTGTACTCTCTGATTTGGTTGCAGTTCATGTTGGTGGACTTTAGGAAGTTGTAGCAGCTCCAGACCATCCCAATCAGGTATGCCTGGATAGACAATGTACGCCATTCAATACATTCTCTGTCTGTGGTGATTCATTAATACTAAATGCATTTAATCACTCGCCTCAATCTAAGACTTTAGGGGGAAAACTAGTCAATTAGCTTTTCACCATATTACCTAAACCAGGCTACAGTTATAAAAACCTAGGTTTACCTATGCTATGCTGTGCCATTATTTAGGTTTACCTGAGCTGCTGTTACCTTATTCTACCTGTACCAATTTACCTTGATGGAGACCTTTAATAAGTACCTTATTCTAACTGTACTAATTTACCTTGATGGAGAGGAAGAGGACAAAGCCCAGTAGACAGAGGAGCATCAGCCACTGAGAGTCCATGTCCATCAGGTGCTTCAGGCCAGGCACGCAAGTCTGAAACAACCAATCAAATCACAGGGCTTTACATATTAACAACAAACCAATCAAATCACAGGGCTTTATATATAAACAACAAACCAATCAAATCTCAGGGCTTTATATATAAACAACAAACCAATCAAATCACAGGGCTATATATATACACCATTGCTGGTTTCAATGAACATACAAATCATTAATCACAGGGTTATATACACCATTGCTGGTCTTAATGAACATACAAATCATTAATGACAGGGCTATATACATGTATATACACCATTGCTAGTATCAATGAAAATACAAATCATTAATCACAGGGCTATATACACCGTTGCTGGTTTCAATGAACATACAAATCATTAATCACAGGGCTATATATACCATTGCTGGTTTCAATGAACATACAAAACATTAATGACAGGGTTATATATGTTCACCTAATTCTAGTATGAATGAAAAATACATGTACACATTTCTGAATCTTGAAAGAAAAGACCTTTCACTTTAATAACATTAATGACAGCTGTATATGTATACCTTTACTCGTTAAAAAAATACAGGTGCATATTTCTTAATCTCAACATTAAAGAACTACTAGAATTTTCCAATGGTCCTACGGGGTTGTTTCACTCACCAGCCCCTGGGCACGCAGCCAGAGTTTGATGTTTGGGGAGTAGCTGAGGTATCCCACAATGCTCAGGCAGCTGAGGGAGAAGTCAAACACTTGCAGGCAGAAGAAGGGCAGAATGTAGCCAGGGCGATTCTGAAAAGGCAATTTATAGATGTCATGAAAATTTGACACAAGGGCAATCTGAAATGGAAACTAATACAGGTCATAAAAATGTGACACAAAGTTAGGGATTATGAAGAAGATTCATTGAGAATTTTGGGTAAAATAGTTTAATAGATTTACCATAACAAATTAAGATATGAGATAAGATATACTGAATCCATTCTACAAAGACCCTTTCCCATGCTTTAATTAACAGTGATAATCACTTTTTATATAAAAATAATTCCTATAAATAAAACATTAAATCTCCCACTTACTCGTACGACTCCATAAAGCAGGAAGAGAACAATGATCAGCATACAGATGCAAATGATGAAGGCCAGATCAAAATCCTCTGTAAACATGTATACGTAAATTTCTAATATTGTTACACATGTACTACTAGTTCATCATTATGACAAGCAAGCAAATGTCTCAATTTGGCAAATACAGAATTATTTTACCTCTTTTCATTTTGCGAGTAATGATGATTTCTTCCTGTGTCTCGATTTCTTCATTTTTCAATGTGGTGTCAATTTGGATGTCTGTACACTTATTAGCAGTCTCCTGCAGAATTTCTGGGTGGATGGAGGCAAATATGAGCCCCCCTATCAGGAACAAGTGACAGATCTACAGTGCAGAAGCATGTCAATATTAACCAAAACGCTCATTAATTTTGTATGTCAGGGCTTTCGATTGCCTGCAAGTGGAGCCCATCAAAAACGATACCTTTTTTAAATATCAAATTATTAAAATAATTCTATTATCTGTGATGAAAAAATAATTTTTGAGACTACTTCAAAAGGTAATTCTTTTCATCTGGATGCCAATGGGCAGTGCATTTAATTGCAAAACGTTTCTGAAATTGGGTACTGGCTTAAGCTGGAAGTTAACCTGCAATGGACTGGTGTCCCATCCTGGGGGAGTCATCCGCTTTGTACCACAGAAACGGAATAAGCACCAAGGCCGAGACAATATATTGAGATATCGATATAATATGCAGACAATACCCGTATCTATACGTATGTATAAATATTGATATAAAAAATTAAATTCCCTTCTTTATTGTTCTATACTTAAATTTCATTTACAAGTGAATATTATCCAATAAGAACTCAAATACCTTAATATTGAGTATCGTGACACAAAAATCGTGATACGTATCAATACAGAAAATAGTGTATCATCTCAGCCCTAATAAGTACCTGCCCTAAGCGTCTTTATTGCGTGGAGAAAAATATTTGAGTAACAATCAGGCCTAGAATTCAGGAAAAATTTGCTGTTCTCGATTAATTCCTCTATTATTATTTACTATATAAAGTGCTGCACTTTCATCAACAGTCGCACTTTAAAACAAATTAGTCATACAACAGTAGTTGATGATAATGTCAATCAACTGGAACTTGACAACCACTCTCTGACTGAAATCTTTTTCTCAAGGAAATAGTCAAACTCAAGTATTCAAAAATTGATGTAAAAGCTATATAACTGAGTGACATTAGTTGATGCCACATCATTTCAATGAAGTGTGTTCTGCCTTAAAGTTCGGTATCTGGTAACATTCATGTTCAACAAAAGATGGGGCGGATGCGTCTGAAATCGAAAATTCTTAATTAGAAATGAGTGACAATCAAGTAGCTGTAAAGTCTATTCTATCACATTGTAAGATTTCAATAAGTTTTTTTTTATTTATTTTGTTTATTGAATGGATCGAACTCTAACAAAAATACAGCTGACTTATTGACTTGCGTATGAAAATAATTTTTTTTCCGCCATTGTATCATGTCAATGACATCATAACGAAAGGACTTTTGTTGAAATATCTGCTTTACCAGCTGAAGTAGTCCGTAGAATAATGTTCCCGTTTTGACATGGCAGCAGAAGCAGCACTTGTACATATCAGGGACCCCAGACTGTCCCTTTGTTCTCATTTTGTTTTCTTTCTCTGTTTCTGTTTTGATTCCTCGTTTCCAAAATGGCCTCTTAACACTTCCGGCTTTTGATCAATTATATTACCATTCGGCAAACCTCGGTCGTGTTCCTAAGAATGCCCTAC
Organism: Magallana nippona; assembly: GCA_033439105.1. Classification (NCBI taxonomy): domain Eukaryota; kingdom Metazoa; phylum Mollusca; class Bivalvia; order Ostreida; family Ostreidae; genus Magallana; species Magallana nippona. The sequence continues at coordinate 50,324,909 of CM065925.1, forward strand.
GGGTCGGTTCAACGGAGTCCAGTCAAGTCGTACAAAGACTAACTCGTATACAGGTCAACTCGTATACAAAAATTCCCGTATATAAAACCAAAAGTTAGATCAGTCAAACCAAATGTCAACTCGTATACAATGAATTCCCGTATACAAAATCAAAAGTCAGCTCGTATACAAGAATCTTATATATACCATTTCAAAAATATATATACGATGGCACCTCAGCTCTGATGGGTCGGCCCAAGATTTAAGACACCTCGGTTCACGTAAAAGACAGACTGACACAAGCAAAATTAAATCAATTTAATGTCAAGATATGGTAAATGATTTCGGAGGGTCTTTATGATGCTAGAACCATTATGACGTCAGAATTGATTGATAAATTTTTTTCGCGTACTTTACGGCCTTTAAAGAATAATCTAGAAAATGAAAGTTTCTTGACATTTTAAATCAAATTATGAGAAAATAATCCCGATACCTATATTCAATTTGACATCATTTTAAAGAGGGGGTCAAGAGCTTGTTTGATGCCGTTTTGGGAGAGACTGTAGGCATTCTAGATATATTCTATTAGTAAAAAATGGACAAAACTCTGAGATTTTTTTACTCATTTATTTCATATTCCGTAGAGAATGACAGTTCAAAACATGATTTTTCATAGTGTTTAACAAAAATTTTAGCTCTGACACACCTTAATATCAAACAAAGCTATTGTTATGAAGCATCATTACAAGAGTTTATATCTTGAATTTCATAAATCTGTAGGCACCTTTCATTTACTAGATCTTTTCAAAAAAGAAATCCTTGCTATTTGCTTTTTTTCTGAATTAAGAAGGTCTTGATGAGTTCAAGACCATTAATGAGTCATTTAATTTTAGTTCGGTTTCAAACGGTAGACTATTTCATTGTGGATATCAGGGATGTATACCTTGGTGAATATTTTGTAACACAGTTGTTCAAAATAAGAAAAAACTAGATGATATCCCGCGCAAGCGCGGGAATTAACACTTTACACATTAATGACACAATGCTAAACAGCTGAACCATATGTTTTTTTTTCATTTTCGTATACACTGTGTCCGATTTTTTCTTAATTGCTTTCTTAACATATTCTTTTAAATTGAAAAAAAACTGCATAGCCTGATATTTAGATGAATAACGAAAAATCTAATCTGAATTGGATGATATACATATGTATGTACGTTGGCTTAATTCTTCTTGTTGCAGCTGAGTGGAAAATGATAACAATGATTTTTTTAAACCAGTGAGTGGGTTTTTAGGACTCTCTAAATTTCAAAATAACTTTTATCATATTTTTATCATTTTTATCTCCCAAATGAGAATTTCATGATCAGATAAAGACTGTTTTGAAAAAGAAAAAAAAAAACCCAATTTGGGGAAGGTAGTCTCTTCTAAGGTTAAAAGTGACCTGTCACCCACTTATAAGTAATTGGTTATACTAGCTTGTGTTTTTAACGACTCTTCCATGTTTATTACGATACAAGCTGGCATCGTTACCTTTTTTAAAACTTCGTTTACATCGTCCCATTGAACTAGATTTTTTTAAACTGATTAATTTACAGCCTTTCGTAAGGAAAATAAGGAAATGTTTCTTATATATTTCTTCAAGGCATATGGTTTTGATGGGATTTCTGCATGTCTTAAGTCTACAAACCTTTAAAATTATAAATAATATTATTATTTTGCTTTTAAGTAAAATCACGTGAAGAAATATCACAAAGTTCTAAATATTTAGAGTACAATTTTACCCTACAAAATCTCTAGAATCCAGGAGCTTCTGGAGGCTTTGCCCCCTGGACCTCCATAGAAATAAAAGGACATGTTTCTTTATATTTCTGCAAGGCAGAGGTTTTGGATAGGGTTACTGCAGGTCTTAAATCTATCTCCAAACCTTTAAGAATTGTAAACAATTGTTTTGCTTATAATTATACTCACGAGAAGAAATATCACAAAAGTCTAAATTTGAAGACTTCATTTTTACCCTACAAAATCTCTATAGAATCCAGAAGCTTCCGGGGGCTTCACCCCCTGGACCCCCACCAGGGCTTTGCCCTGGAACCACTGGGGGCCTCCAGACCCCTTGCCTAAAACTGGTGCCCCCTCTAACTTCAAATTCTGGATCTGCCCCTGTGTATAGTTATTATACATATATATAAATATATTTACATATAGTTATTCTATTTATGGCTATAGGTGTAATCAGTACCAATAAAAGGGCAGAAACTTATATGGCAAATAAGGTAGATTTTGATGTTTATCTTACATTTTAAATATGATAACTTTGAAATGGATTTAAAAAATGTAGATTATATACATGTATATTAATAGGTATGATTTATAGAAAATACTATCTGTCATGCCATGTAGGTCTTGGGGATTCCTAGTTGAAATGAAGGTTAATTTATACCATCATGATACGGCACCTTCCTTTGCAAATATCTTTTCTACAAAATTATGATCGAGAAAGACAGATTATTATAAATTTTGAACCTGACTGGGTTTTTTTCATGAGATATCCAGACTAATTTAAAACTGAGAGTGTATCAAAGCTTGTACCATACTCTGTTCCATAAACAGGTGCTACTTATTTGTCCTAACTATATATTTAATCAATTTTATATTTTTAGGATAATATGTGATCGAGAATTCAAATGATCAATAATGATTATAATGATAAATCTGAGTATCTAAAATGCTGTGACAAGGGGAATAACTCTTCCATATTGTAGCATCGATATATTATGTTTATTTTATGCCCGTGAAAACAATTATAATATTATATGAATTTATTATAGGTAACTAAATAATATTTATGTATATTTACAGATTGATATCTAATTCACAACAATGAAAGGGAATAAAATATTCAACATCGAATGTGTCCCTCATTTACCTATTTTACAAGGACCTCAGTTACACAGATGCATTAGCTATTTCTTTTTCTGCAATGAACGCTACCTTCACAGCCTACAAAAATCACCATAGAAAACAAAAAGTAGTCCTAGATGGTTTTACTTCATCTCATCATTAGGTTCAACTAATGCAGGTGTTCCGCAGGGATCAGTCCTAGGACCCTTCTTATTTTTATCATATATCAATGATATTTCCTCCGACTTAACAAATAATGTTCACCTCTTTGCTAATGATACATCTCTCTATGTTATTGTAGACCCGGATATTGCTAAGGCAACAGATTCTTTAACAAGGGACCTTGACAAGTTAATAGATAAGTGGTCCAAACAATGGGTGGTTGATTTTAATCCGAAGAAAAGTATAAACTTAAACTTCTCCAGGAAAAATACTCCTCACCCTATAATTAGATTTGGGAATAATGGTCCTGATGTTTTACTTTAAAATAACCATGTTCATTTAGGTTTAAATTTCCAGTCTGATGCCAGTTGGAAACAACATACTCAAGGTATATATGAAAAGGCTTGTAGTCGATTGAATATACTGCGTATGCTTAAACACTCTCTTTGTCAAGATGCATTAATAAATATATACATGTCTTTTATAAGACCAGTATTAGAATATGCGGATATAATAATATATGGGGACAATTGCAATGATAGGGAATCAACTTTATAAAAGAATGTTCAAATTACAGTTGCTAGGATAATAACAGGTCTAAGAATTAACTCCTCCAGATCAAATTTATATTATGAACTAGGTGGAATAAGTTGTCAGTAAGACCATAAATTAATCTTGTTTTATAAGATGGTTAATGGTATGGTGCCAGATTACTTACTAAAACTTTTTGAACCCTGTATTCCACCTGAAATCACTTATCCCTTGAGAAATCATGATGGTCCTACTTTGTCATTCCTCAAGCCAAAACTACATCTTACTTAAAAAGCTTTATACCCTCTACAATTAAGCTGTGGAGAATGAACTACCTTTGGACATCAGAAGTCTCCCATCATTGTCTTCTTTTTCAAATTCCATTAAGAAACAATATTTGATGAAAATACTGTACTATTTAAATTAGTTCATAACTACATTGTAAAATCTAAGAGATTTAGCTAAAATTATCATAACTATAGCTATATATAATACATGTACACAAAAGTAGTATACTTATGCTGTAACTGTACTATTTAATGAAGTTTTTGATATTTTTTTTCTTCTTTCTTTTTTCCACAAACCGGTTTTTGGCAACCTTTTTTTCCATCTGAATATATATTTTTATGCTACATCATACTATTCTATAAATAAGTGTATTATTTAATTTGTCATTTATATCTTGCACTTTATATGTATTACCTTGCACCTTGCGGAGAAGGCTTACATAGGCATTGCCTGCTGCCTGGGTATATTCTATTCTTCATATAGCTATTTTACATATACATATGTATTTGGCTATCTAAAGCAATTTCCTACTAAATTTATTGTAGCACAAAGTGAAATATTAACAAATGGCATTAACTTGATGTATTGATGGATTAGAACAGTCAGCTTATTAATTTAACAAAATGTCTTATCAATAAGATACCAAAATAATTATATTGTTATTTATAGGGCTCACAACAAACATAAAACAATTACTCGTGAACAACTAAGTAGACACTCACATAATTTGCCATCCAAAGTAATTAAACTCGGCATTATTGTGTAAATTATTATTTTTACATGTGATAAGTTTCTGCATTGTAATAGAGGCATCTTTTCTAATCATTTGGTGGCCTTGAAAAAGGCTGTTTTGACTGGATGGTAGGGTCAACAGCAAAGGTCAGCTAACAGGAAACCTATCTGAACAGGAAGGAGGCAGCTGTGCATCACAGGGCCAGCCGAAGGGCTGAAAAATGCTGTGATAGAAACACCTGTTTCCATCATCATTGAGGTGAACTCCATCCCTGTCAAAGTGTTTCTCCTTAAAGAATTTGTGGGTAAAGAAAAAGACTTTCTTCCCCTGCTCGAAAGCACCAAATTCTTTAAGAAGAAATTTATTGACCCGTTTCTTCTTACGGTCATAAGACCGCGAAGAAAGACCCCTGGGGCGCCTTCGACAAAAGATGGAGGCCACAGTGATGGTGGAATCTGGGTGTTTCTCCCTCAGCACGGTAATCAGCCTCTTCAGCTTCACCAGGACATCAGTGGCGGAGGTCATGTCGTTGATGTCATTTCCCCCCAGCTGAAGCAAATTAACGTCAGGACTGATCCTCTCTACCAACTGCATGTCAAGGTGGTACACCTGTGGGACAGTTCTGCCTCCAACACCATGCAGATGGGCATCCAGGTTGCCATGCCTCATCACTCTGCCGTTTACCCTCATCCAGTCTCTCAGTCGCCTGATAAAGCTGTGCCCAAGAACAAGTGCTCGCATAGTGGCAGCTTCTCTAAATGACTACACTGCCCTAGTATCACGTTTATATAGCCGAAGAGCGGACGTCTGCGAAAGCAGTTATGGAGTCAACACACCAGACAACGAGTTGCGTTCCTTTAACGAATTAACGAAAAATATTTTATTGGCAATGATGTATTAGAAATCGTGGAGCAATTTACTTATTCATTATATTTCAATATATTAATAATAAATTTACAAAGGCTGAAAAGCAATTATTTCACCAGGGCAGAAAGGCAATGTTTTCTTTAAGGAAAAATATTAGAGGCATGCTACTTAAACACGAAACATCATTATCGTATTTTGATTGTTGAGTTGATGGTATCATTAATTATGCATAAAATATTTTTGGTACTTCATCTTGATTTTGTAAGCAAGCCCTGGCTGTGAAAAGGTCTACCTTATGCTACTGTGTATGCAGAGTTACGTAAATTACCCCTTATTACACAAAGGATTTTCAATTTTAAAATTTTGAAAATCGTGTTATATAGTAATAATTGTATTTATCCAACAGGAAATGTACATTAACTAAGAATTACATGGATATAATAACTTCTTCTGATGTAAAGAAATTTTAAATGAAATTGGGTTTAATGAAGTTTGGTATTAGCAACAAATTGATTCAGCTACTCTAAAAGTCATCTAATCAACGAATTGCAGACCTGGCTAAACAAGATATTTTTGGTAAAATAGAAAATTCGCAGAAATGTCATTTATATAGATATTTAGCTGATGGATTTTATCTTCAATGATACCTAAGAAAATAAGTAATTGTAAAATTTCAGCAGTGTATATCGAAATTTAGATAATAGTGTAGTTTTAGGAACCATGCTTTTTATTCATGGAATGAAATAAAGTTTGTCCAAATACTTTAACGTTTCTCTACTATATTTTTGTCTATAGAACAAAAACTCGATTATTAGATTTCTCCCTTTAACCATCTGTCGCCTTTTCGTAGCAGTCGAAACAGAATAAGGAAACTTTTAAAAAATTGAAATGCAATGTTCCGTTGGGGTTAAAACGGTAGTAAAGTAACACCAACAGTAAGCCGAATAGGGTCGCAAAATATGTTTGTTATTAAGTTTTAGGCGTAGAGACAGACTGATATGACAGTCACTAAAAGATTCTAAATGATGGCAGTGGGTACCTTGTGTATAATTAGTGATGGGTATATTTTTCATTATGAGAAAATATATAATATCAGGTGCCTGTGTACGTCTCCCATAAACTTATTTATGAATCATTTATCAAATCATATAAATACGATTTAAAAGTTATCCCTCTTTTTTCTTACCAAAATTATCTTTCGCCATTCGAACAAATTTTAAACATTTTTAAAACATATATTATATCTAAAACATTTATAACAATGCATATATATTCAATATCTCTAACTAAGGGTACAATTTTCACTAACATTTTATAGTAAGTAAAATGATAAGAGTATTGGATAAACGCCTTAAAATGTTGGTATCAAACATTTGAGCAGATAGTATCCCAGTGAACTTGAAATAAAAGATACCACGGAGTCTGCGTCATCTGTTTCATATTTGGATATTTTACTAGTAATGGACATTGATGGTAACCTAACAACAAAACTTTAAGATAAACGTGATGACTTCAGTTTTTCTGTAGTCAACTTTCCTTAATTTTGTAGCAATATATCTTCATCACCTGCATATTGTATTTTTGTCTCTTAGATAATTCGATACGCAAGGGCATGCTCTTCGTATGAACAGTTTCTAAGGCGAGGCAAGCTACTGACAAACAAATAGATAAAACAGGACTATCAACAGTCTCGTTTGAAGTCATCTTTTTGTAAGTTTTATGGTCTATACAACGACCTTGTCAGCAAATACAACCTTCCACTGCGTCGCATGCTGACTGACGTTTTTCATACTAATTGTTAGACCATAATTAATCACCTTATTGTCTTCGGACTTTTCCGTTTTCCCCGATTATGACAAAGAGCACACGGCGGATGTGACCGGTGAGCAGAGGATGCTCACTCCTCCATGGCACCTGATCCTACCTCAATTTGTTTAGAGGTCCGTGTTTGCTCTGATCCTGTTTTGTAATTTTCCTTTGGACTTATGAATTTAACACTGTTCGTTATCACCACATGTCATGATAAACATTGGTTATTAATTTATATAGATTTATATAATGTCAGCGCGAAAAAAAAACATTACATTCAATATTACACCCTCTCCTATTTCTTAATTATCTGTATATACTTTACATTTTAACATACATGCTTTAAAGCGCAGGGTCACAATTTTAGCTAACTTGAAATTTTATTTTTTCAGATGCATGCAATGCATATTCAATGTATATCTACTTGTCAATCATAATTTATTTGTCACTTGTCGGGTTATATGCTTGTCATTTGCTCAGAATTATTTGTTATATTTATAAACAAGGGTTATGCATAACTATGATATGTTTCTGATCTGTAACTTCAATAAGTTTACTTTACCATATTCTTGCAGGTTTTTTAAAAAAAAATATTGCAAACATAAAAATCTAGAACCGAGCCAATTGTTTGATCTGTTGTTTGCCTTTAATGTTAACATTCTTAATAAAAATGTTAACACTAACGGCAAACAACAGATCAAAATCAGAAAAATCAAAAAGAATTTATACACACTTTTATCATAATTATGTATTCATATCGTTATTGGTATCAAATATTGCTCAAAAGTGGATTATTGTCAGGTACATAGATTGTAATAGAGAAACAATTCAGGAACCAGTTTCCACGAAGTAGATATAGTTGCTATAAGTAACTATAAAAAATGTTATAAAAGCGTTGACAAAGGTAACTTCTTTCTCTTTCCTAAAGGTTGCCTTTTTTATTATTCTTCAAGTGAATAAAATGTGATCGTTTTTAATCCAGTTTTGCTCTAACACTGTAACTTCTAGTCCGTCAGCCCTCTGTTTGCCTGTCTTCCTCCTTTGTTTGTCTTATGCTCTCCATATTTGGAACGCCGTTATCAATTTTTGTCAAGTCAATACTCAGCCTCAAGTCTCTAATTTATTCACTTTTCCTCTGACGTTGATGCCTAATCTTTGACTTCCTCATATCTGTATGCAGTAAGATTAGAGAAGCCTTGCTCTTTATGCCTGTAATAAGTCTTATTCTCGTTTTGTTTGCTTCATCTGACAAACAATTGTCTGTCTGGCTGTTTCTTTTTATACTGTCTTCTTTATCTGTCAGTCCATCTGTCTATCTTTAAGTCTTTCTGTCTCTCAGAAAACAAGGAAGAAGACCAAGCTGCTCCTTCTGATGTTTTATTATGACAGACAAGGACAAAGCAGCAATGATTTACATGTTCCTGACTGTCAAAAATTAATTTGCTATTTAATTAATCGCATGGCTTAATTGACTGAATTGTGGGCGCTTTGATCATATTTTCTTAAATTCCAATAATATTTTGTCAGCTGTGAGATGAAATATAAAAAGTACATTTCGTAAATTATTGTTGACTCCATACCTTACTTGGGAATTAATTTCGAGTTTATTAGTTTTAAAACAATGACCGTCTTATTAGTAAAAATAGATAATTATATTATATTATATTATATTATATTATATTATATTATATTATATTATATTATATTATATTATATTATATTATATTATATCAAATCACATCATATCATAATTTTATTATATTATTACCGGCAATATACATATATATTAAAATGAGATATTATTTTAAGATTGCAAATGATATTCTTCTTGGTAAAAATGTCAAGCTGAAAAACCGATTAATTCCCTTAAAACATTCAGGCATTGTAGAGCGTGAAGGAGATATGTTTATTCAAAATATAAACAAGTGGTATTTTGATATGGTTTCAATATTATATCTAAAAGGTTAAAAGACTAATGATTATAAACATTCTTTAAGTTATGGACTTTATTATCGGTATATACCAAGGTTAGGCAGCAACGATTACCATAATCTCCATAATTATAAACATACCTCACGTTTTTCTTATAAAAACGAACGGGTTTTTATAGGAATAAGGCAAAAAAGGGCTAAATTTGTAAAAGTCATTTCAAGAAAAAACCGATTACAACAATTGAAATATGGATTTTCAGAATTTTAAAACATTTTTCTTAGAGAAATTATCCAAACTCATTGTTTTAACAAAAAGCAGTGGGGTATTTTGAGATTCATATGTAATTTGCAAAGATTAAACAACATTTAAACAATTTATTTTCTTTTCATTTTTATGATATTTATCATTAATACACGGAGTATACAGGTAAAAGCAGTATGCAAGACTGGTCACCAAGGAGATCTTGATTGCACTGTTTAGCTAGGGATTCACCGTGGAATCATTTTAAATAATGGGGGCCAATTTTCATGGATTGTAAATTAGAACAACATTTTGTGATTTGTTTTTATCCGAGATTGTATATCTATTTCTTGAATTGCGTAAAATAAGTGTTATTTACATGGTTCTTTTAGGCAAAGAAATTAAAAAAAAAGTAGAAAACTAAATTTGAAAAAAAAACTCCGGATTTTTTTCACATGAAATGTTGATTTTTGATTTATTAGTATTTCTTTAATATCTAAATTCTAATAAGTAATTAATGTATAATATCTTAATATTAATATATTATTGAACTAATATTGATATTTGAATCCTTTAAATGCGCTGTTAAAGTCAAGTAGAATTCTGGCAATTGGTTGAACATGGTTGCCTAAACTAAGCAAGTCTACTACTCCATGTTTTTTGCTTTTCTATTTTATGTATATTGTAACATAATTTAATTATATTTTAATTTTGTAATTAATGATTACTACTATTATTATAAACAATAACTGTTGAAGGATAACACCGTTTTAACAAGTACAGAAAAAAAATGTCTACATGAGTGCGTGAATTTTATATTTCCTAAAATAAAGAGAACGGTGTCTCAATTGAACCACAATGGAGTTGATGAAATGTATGATAAATGACAGGTATGGACGATCAATCATCGGGCTCAGTTTTTCATTGCTTAAATAAGTTTTATAGTTCATATTTAGTTCCTACAAGGGAATCTTTCAAGTTGCAATCTTTTGATGTCAGTGCATAAGTTTGGAATTTTGAAGGATAATTATTAGAAATCTTACGCTTCGTGAAGTCATTAACTGAATTTTAAGAATTGTTTTGGTGTTCGTAATGTTTATGACAATAAATAGCATAACATTTAATGTACTTTAATTTCGGCATGCATTAATTAACTACCGTAATTGTTTACTTTTATTTGCTGCAATCAGCTTGGATTAGATATTAATTCACACAAATGCACTTTTCAGGCACACATTCTTTCGGAACTAAAGTGTAAAGATTTTTTTAAAATGATTTACTAATGAGTTAATATTTACATACTGACCAGCAAATCATATACATGGATTTATTTAAAGCTTAAAATTTGATTTAATATATTCTCTACAATTCCATAATGTTATCATTTAAGGTTCCAACTTATGTTATACGATATAATATCACTCGGGGTAGATAACCCTTAATAAACCGCGAAGCAGTTTATAAAAAGATCTAAACCGCCCCAAGTTATGTTATACTCGTATAACCTAGGTTGGAATTAAATTCATTCCCCAAAATTTAATTTTCAACAACTTATTCTAAAAAAGGCGAATACTTTAAAAACTGACGTTTAATCATTTAAATGTGACGTCAAGCGTCTTAATTCGCTTAACACCGGCGTCATCGTGTGACGTACACAAGTTACATGTATGTTATACGATATACATGGAGATGAATTTGTTTAGCCAATCAAATAACACGTTACAACCAGAATTGAATTAGTCAAAGTTACATGTTTGAACTAACATTTATTCATATGGGAATTCTTTCTCAGTAAACAAATCATTTTTTAAAATTTCTAAACAAGCTTATTTGAGTTTTCCAAATACCCATTTTGATTACTAAAAATTGAGTATAGATATTTTTAAAATCATAACACTTTCAATCACTTTCAAAAAGTCAAAAACCGTTGCAAATGAGCGTACTTTTAAAACTTATTTTTCGTGTTAAAACAGTCGATGGTTAAACCCAAGGTTATAATTGTCGACGAATAGACGTCGAGATATAAAAAAAAAAGTAAAGAGAAGAAATTGTATGTCATGGTAACCACACTGATCCTTTAAGATTGCATCGGCAATTAATTAATAATATATGTGCACTCATATCGTTGGAACAAAAGTTTAATTGCTTTTAATAATAAATATTCAATATTTTCTTTCACTTTTATTAGTTCAAGAACCCTATCTGCAGTTAACACAACTTCTTTTTATCCCCTTATATGATAATCAGCTTGTAATTAGATATCTTTGGTAGAGGTCACCTTCCCAGGACTCACCGCGACACACACAATGCATTTAATAGCCTGCTTTAATATTCATTAAATAAGTCAAATGAATGTTGTTCATCAGCAAATTATACAAATTAACAAATGCCAAGGATAAGCACACAACTCTTCATTTTAAAAAAGAAGTATTTCTACGACAAATTATCTGTAAGCACAATGTTAACATGATTATTCTGGTGTACAGAAAACAAATGAATATTGTTTTAAGGTACATGAAGCTTTAAAAAAAAATATTGATGTGTTATTTGTTGAGATTAAACAATATTAAAATATCTCAGACGAAATAAAGGTTTTTGTATTTAACGAAAGAAAAATAAAACGTGACTACGTGTGTAAAAATAATTTTATTAATATAAAATAATAATCCTAGAATCTAAATGGAAGGTAAGTTTTATCACACTAGTCATGGCTATAACAATATTCAACGCCATCTATATCAAAAGTATATCATTGGTATTATACTGTAGATCAAACGTATCTATTTTATAGAAAATATTAAATTCTTGTATTTTACAGGATAAGATAGACCAGATACTTTGGGTTGTACTTTTCAAAATAAGACAAGATTCTTAAACACAATTCAATTTATTAAACAAAAACATAACCAATCTGAGAAGGCATCATTTTCTGCGTTTGTAAATTCATTTTCTGAACATGATTGAAATCAGTTATTCAAAAAGTAACTGAACATCACAAAATCAATTGAAAATATCACTGACCGATTCGATAAAACTGTTTTACGCAGTCTGACACATATCAATAATGAAGCATGTTTTCATACGATCGACCTATAATCAAATCAAGAGAATTGATTTTCGTACCAGGAAATGTATTGTTTATCGATCGATGGTTTTTTTTGTCCCGGGCCAACTAAAGCTGTAATTGGTGTGACTCTCTGTCGGCGACAGGCTCAGGGCACCTGCCAATACCTCAACAGGGGGAAATAGGACTTCAAATACTTTACAGCAATTCTTGTGTTGTGGTTTGATTGAACTATTCTATTTGATGGATGTGGAGAACCCTTGTCATCGATGTACGGATGATTCTCTCTGATCTTCCATAAATCTTTATTGAAAAAATATTATTATTTCACCAATAATCTAAGGAAATGAATTTATTTTTTTAAATGTAAAAATTTTCAAGTATTGTGATATCCCAATGCGATTTCAGACTATTGGTATACATGACATATATGCAGATTTATCTATCATTTTGAATTGTCAAATTATGAATCGAAAACTAATGAAGATACATCTGTCAAACGTTTTATTTCATTTTCTGAATCATTAAATGACACATATAAAAATAGACAAGTTTTTGTTTCAGGAAATACTTACACTAAGAAAGTTCATTCAACATAGGTGTATCGTATGTTATACCGCGTTGCTTTAATATTTTATTTCGAGAAAAGATATTTTTTTTCCATTTGAATAAAAATATCTTTATCAAACGCCAATTTCAAGAGATTGATGAGAAAGTTTTTAAATATTTTACCCAACATTTTTGATTGACATAATTGACATGTATTATCTAACTATACACTTTGAAACGGGATTACGTTCATCACTAGGGGAAAAAGCCTGTAAAAAATATTTGAATCATATCAGAGAAAAGACAGATTTGACACTAATTAGACTTAATATTGATTTTGTTGCACCATGAGATGACATTGAATGAAGGCATGTCAAAAAGCGACCCCTTGTGGTGGCATGTCAACAGCGACACCTTGTGGTGTTTTACCAGCAATAAAACAGTCATATTACAGGATTGAATCGTTCTATAAATACTTGGTTGTCAATCCCGCTGGTTATAACCCAAGTAGGAAGTTAAAAACGATTAAAGTGTATATTCTGCGGTTTGTTTTTAATGAGAACATTTTCACGTCGTATAACGGGATTTTCACCAAAAATCTCATCAATTTTCAAACCACATGAGAGAGAGAGAGAGAGAGAGAGAGAGAGAGAGAGAGAGAGAGAGTAAATAAAAAGACGAAACATTTTGAAATGAACAATGCATGTTTATTTTAGATTGGTCGTTAAGTTCATCCATTTTCATCAATATGTATGTGAATTTCCATCACATTTTCATTTCCTAAGTAATCGCTATAAATTCAATATTTGAAAGGACTGTAACCGCCTGTGTTCGTCCAGGTGTGGACTGCTGACCGCTAATGTATCAAGAGGCCTGAACAGTTCAAGCGTGACACGTAAACTATTTCCTTTAAAATGAATGATGCATTCAGTTCTTTTAATCCCTCGACTAAATAAGTACAGGTAATAGGTGGCAAGAGGATACTAGAATAATAATATATTCTTACACTTCGTTGAAAATATTTTAAAAATTATTAACATCTAGAGTAAAGTTTGTTTTGTTGTTCGAGTAGTTTGAGCTACATATTATTTAAGATTTTTAAAAATAAAGAACGCTTTAATGTAAGTATCAGTGCTTAAACATAATTGACATCTCAGACTGATTTCTATCGGTTGAACTTTTTAGGGGGTAAATTCAGCATTTTACAGCTTATAGTGCTATCAATATGTATATCAATTCTAAATGCATGGTTTAATCTAAATCGCGTATTTTAAATATGCTAAGATATACGACATAGTTGTGAAAAAAATGAAGAGGAATTTTGGAAATAAGCAAGAGAAAAGATGAAAATAATGTTTATTTTTCAAAACGTAATTTTGATAATTCAGATGTTGAGTGATCTGACAGCTTGGGTCAATAACTTTTATTTCGGAATTACTGTCTGAATAAATTTATAGCTACACTGACCAATTGTTTAATAATTAAATTATCATTACGAAGAAGATCTATGAGCGTCGTTTCAACAGAGATTGAAAATGGTTCTTTAACCTATAATATAGATGTGAGTTCCAAGAACAATAGATGTCATTGAAATTCTGAACCAGTCTTGAAACTCATCATCATTTACTGAATGAATGCTGAACATCAATCACCACAACTTCTCTTCCTGGTGGGTATACATGTGCTATAATATTTCAGGAATTTTTGCCACACTATATAGATAAAAAATTCACCTTCGTAAAAAGACATGAAGTCGACATTTTTGTATTGAAATAGACAAAAAAGACCGATGATGTCTACAAATATAATCTGTAAAATTGAGGTTGTTGGTGTTTGGGGGCAGCGATAGGACATCGCTGGCGTCTTCCTTGATGTGACTGATTCTTTGGGGCAAGGCCACTTCCTTCTGATTACCAAGATGGATGGGGCTTCTTGTATCACGTTTTTGTTGATTAACAATGATGAACCGCTTTAGTCAAATTGAAAAATCTCCAGAGTCATTGCTGTATGGTACCGGAGTAAATGGAAGAATTAACAAGGGGATATTTAGGCCAAATGCATTTACCTGAATTAAGTGTAAATAATCGCTGTACTCTGCACTTGACTTTTGTGGGCATCGCTGTGGTTGTACGATTTGTTACGTGCACATAACTATGAAACAATAATTCTTCATTGTACAATTCTTTTCTGTTCCATTATTCACGGTTCTGAGAACATATTATGTTTAACACAAAATTCTCGTTACATCCGTGTCGTTTACTACTCTTGTGAGTTATAGCAGCAATGCATTTTCACCATTCCTCTAAATGTGGCATGAAATTTTAATATTTTGTTGTCAAGTCAACAGGCATGTTTGCTTTGACCCAGTTAGTTTTATGGACCAAAAAATTAGAGGCTGTTAATAACATTCGTTCGAGATTTTGACCTTTCACAACAATCTTAAGAGTAGAAAAAAACTTTGTTATTTTTTTATTTTATGAAATATTTTGACAATGTTAAGTAGTTAAGCAAATTTCCCCCAAAAAATGGTTTTCTTTGACATGAAGTCAAAGAAAATTTTATCAGGATTTATTTTTCATTGTTTTCAGATCTTTAATGTTTCCCTATTTAGGATATTGCATAATATGAAAAGAAACATGTTCCTGTTTCATTGTTTGAAATTTGTAATTTATTCTTGGTAATGTGCAATGTTTTGGAATTGAATCATACATAATAAATGATGTCTATTATTTTGACATTATTGTATCTACATTAAGGATCTTACATTCATTTTGAATCCCAAAATAACAATTAAGATTAATCACCCCTCCCTAACTTAAAAAAAAAATGTTTTATATACAATCTGATAAACACCTAAAAGTACATAAAGACAACTAATTGTACGATCATTATTTATTGAAGAATGACATGTGGTGATAACGAACAGTGTTCAAATTCAAAAGTCCAAAAGGATAATACAAAACAGGTGCAGAGCAAACACGGACCTCTAAAAAATATGAGGTAGGATCAGGTGCCATGGTGGAGTAAGCATCATCTGCCGACCGGTCACACCCGCCGTGCGCCTAATGTCATATCGATAAAAATGTCATTATCTTGGAAATTGTCGTAATTTGGGAAAAATATAATATAATGAACATGCAAACATGGAATAATAGGTAATAATATGAAACCTTTCTTTACTTGAATATTTTTTATTATGAAGGAGAAGGTTTTAAATACTAAGTACTGTTGAATTTGAACACTGTTTGTTATCATCACATGTCATTTTTAGGAATAGATTAAACCACTGAAGTCCTATAGTAAATAGGAATAAGTGACTTAGAATTACAATACAGTCGCTATCAAATTTAAAGTGTTTTTTTTCCTGTAAAGAACATGCACACATTTTTTTACTTTTCCCCGAGATACATTTTTACTATGTTCAATGAGTTAAAGTCGTTTCTTTATTGCTAAGTCCAGGGTCATGAACGATTTTAGGATTAATTCAAACTTTGAGTCATTCATCAAGTATGTATTAATCTAAAATTGAGTCTCTAAATGTGTGAAATTTAACAAGATCGGAAAACAATTCTACACTGCATTTGAAATTTGTAGGTTTAAAAAAACATGTGGTGTGATGTCAAAGACTGTTTCATGATTTTGGGTCCTGGACATAAAGTGAGAACAAGCTAATTAAACCCAATGCACGACACATTGGTTTTCGGGAGTCCACTTTAGTGTCTTGTCACCGCGCGTGTTATAGCTCATAGAGTAGACGTGAGTAAAACTTTTTTCTTAAAAATCGTGCAACAATCAATTATCCACAACAGGTTCAGATAAGTGCTAATGATAAAATCGAATACCATCTTGTCATGTGTGGTCTACTGGGCCTTTGTGCACGAAAGACATTCCTCAGATGTGTCATTTAGTTCTTGCGCAGAAATATGATATATAAAAGATTTAAAAGATTGTTTTATTATCCATGACCAACTGCAAACGTAATTAATTCTTAAAGTATAACTTTTGTGATAATCTAAGTATCCCCTGATTTGATATTTTCACGTGCTTGAAAATATATCTTTTTAGGTAAAAAAAAACCTCAAGCGATACTATTAAAGGTCATATGGATGAAGATGTGCAGATGTACATGGTATAGCTTAAACTACGTCAAATAGAATTCAAAATACCAAAATGTATAATAGAAGGACTACATATATTGATATAGTTTTGAAGAAATTTACTTGATTGTTTTTAGTTTAAGTTCGAAATAACAGAACCTATCTTATGTTTCACGCTTTTTGAACTCTAGGGTCAAGATCTATTAATTGATTCCAGAGTGTCTATTTGGTGCTAGAACCATTATGACGTCATATCCATTTTATGTTTTCAATTTTGACATCATTTCAAAGACGAGGTCAAGCGTTTGCTTATGCCATTTTTGGAGAGACTTTAGGTACTCTACAATTCTGATTTTGTTTGACATTATATATTAACACATGGAAAAATCATCTGGGTACCTATTTTCAATTTTACAACATATTAAAGAACAGGTCAAGAGCATGTTCGGTATCATTTTTGGAAATATTGTTCTATAAATATTTTATTTGTAATAAATGTTCATATTTGTTACATATTGAAAATGACAATTTTAAACATGATTTTTCATTGTGCTTATCAAACAAAGATATACTGTTGTGAAGCATAGTTGAAAAACAAATCTTATTAAATTCTATTAATCTGTTGGCACCTTTCATTTGATAAATTTTGACATTAACTCAGTCTTAATACATGTGTACACAATTCACGTCATAACACGATGATAGCTGGTATCTTATTCATTTAAGAATATGATTAGACATTTGTTTAGAGCATTCTTATGCTTTCTTATAAAAAGGGTGGCTACCAAAATAGAAACCATATCGGCATTATAGTTGTTAAACTGTCCAAACCTCCTTCTCAGATATATATATGTGCGTTATTATTGTCATGGAACAATTCTTTCCTTTACTAACAAAGCTGCAAAGCAGTGGTTATTACGCTGACATTTTCCTAACCTTGACCTTTCCAGGATAGTGAGAGAGGTCTTCAAACAGGAAAGCTAAACAAATGGTCTAAGACGAACATTGAGAGCGTCACGTACAGACAGCAAATTGAGGAAAATGATCCCAAAAAACAAGACCACAAAACTTGGTGTTGGGTCGATTCAACATTAAATGATTAATTATGACGTCACCATTTGTCTCCCCTCCCAACTGTTCTTGCAACTTTCTTGTTTGTTGATGGAAAACAAGCATGCGCAATAAAACTGAAAATATCGGTCGTATGCACTTTTTCGTAAATACTCTCGTCCAATCACAACAAAGAAAACGATAAACGGTAAATAGTTGATGGAAAGTAAGCCCAAACAAATTATTTAGATGGAACATGTTTCATTGCAGATTGAGTGGACGAATGATCGCGTCCTTGTATTGACGATATTTACAACAATCAATTATTTTGAATCAAACATGATAAATCAAACAGTTTGTTTATTCTTTTAAAATAAACAAGAAACAAAAGGGTTTTAAATGAACTTTTAATTGCTTCATTTTTTATAGCAAACATATTAAAATAACAGAAGCATACAGTACTATTTTACAAAATATTTCTCGATCAGAAAATGACTAATGCACATGCAGAACTGATATCCCCGTTAGACACATGTCGCCATTTGTATTTGTAGTACACTTCACACGTCAGGGGCTTCCTGAACTCTTGTTCAAAAATGTCCAGGCACATGACAGAAATTCCAAAAGGATGAGTTATTCTATGACAAGGTCTTACACTACAGACTTATTAAATCTTTCATCATGTTAAAGTCTTTTTTTAGTTGACAGGTTTAATTTTCTTCACTTGATCTCTGCTGCTAAATTGGAATTCTACGTATAAGTTTTACTTGACTTTCACTTGTTTTGCATTTCATAAAAATATTAATGACCAAATGAATCTATTCCATAAGTTTAAATAGGAGTTTTATGTAAATGGTTTGAGCTCCCCTCATAGTTATATTACATAGTACAAGTGGAGTCTTAAATAGAAATAAAGAATATTTTTAATTCTTTAATTTTTATGCAAACAGTCTTTTACAGTAGAAGGGACAGGGTTGTTTTTTTTTTTCATCAATTTTTTTTTCATACTGATCCATATATAACATTGATAACTTTAGTAATTCTGGTGTTTCATTTTTTATTATAGAATGAAATTAAGACAAATCATTAAATTTGATAGAAATGTCATACGATTACATTTCTTTGAGTAATCTTTTATTACATCAATTTAAATGTTTTGTGACTACAACATGGATAGTTAAAAATTGAGAATTTTAAGTAGTTTTAATGTTCTTGTTTTATGTGTATACTTAAAAAAAAATAATAAGTTCACGCAACTGTGATTATATAATAAAAAGATGACCCATCAAGTTTGCCAACTTTTTTGATGAACACAGGTTAAAAGAAATGATGTTGTAGTAGTTGGACGGTGTGGTGTTGTGATGTTTAGGTGATCTTATATCGATAAAGGGTGCACATATTTGACATTTTCAGTAAAAGAATGTTAATATTTTTTATTTATTTATCAACTCATTATCAATATTTCATTTATGATGTTTTTCAATATATTTATAAATGCAAAGTATATTTATGATGCAAATTTTGTAGGTGCGCAATCGCTAAGATATAACATATGAAATTTTCTACGGGGTTATAGACTTAACTTTGAATTATCACAAAATAGTGATATTGCAATATTTCTCGTTTTAGTTTTGAACTGTTATTTTTTTATATTAGAATAGGATATTCATTAAAGGTTTGCTTTTTTGAAAACATTCTGTGACTACCTGATTTTTGAAAATGTAAGGAAATTGCCCTTTTTATATTGTGTCAATATTCCATAATAAGAATTTATATAATTTAAATTTAAAATGAATAAACGTTCATAAAACCATTTCAAAGGACATTAAACAAAGATTTGTCGTCTACGTATTATAATTAACTTTTTACGATGATTTTATCATTTGCAAACCATTAAATGGAAAGCTCTCTGTTTCTTTAAACGAAATTCCGAATAGCTCCTTTACATCTTTTGTTAACAAAATCATAAACTGAAAGTATATAATAAATTTATACATGATTGTATATTGACCGATACTAGTAACTTCGTTTTCAGTCGATATACTCTCGCAAGGTCTAAAAACATGTATTATTGAATATAAAAAGGGCTATAACTGCTGCCTTTCAACATAACACGTTCATGATGCTTGTGCGAGGGTGTCCCTATTGTGACGTTACACTATACACACCAAAATCCGAATTTACATAAATTATGTAATGAAAATTGAAAATCTATTTTTTACTTATAAATTTTATATTTTAGTTTATTGAATTATAATCAGTATATATCTAATTTGTTATTGGTAATAGATCTGTCTCCTGATTATTGCTCCTCCCCCACACACATGCACTCTGAAGCACACAGTTTACATTTCTTGACTTTAATAATGTAATGTCAGGTAACTAATAAAACAAATTATAAATAAAGACGATGCTCTTTTTTGTTAGAAGAGTAAAGTGCTTTTAAAGATTATGTAATCCTGTTACTGATATTGGCTTAGTTGAACCAAAATATTACGCAATGGCATCCAAATGAAGTTTAAAGCCGTCTACTGTGATAATTTCATTAGCTAACTATCTAGTTTAAAAAAAAATAGGCAAAGGACGTCCCTACATACATGAATGCCTTAAATATTAAAAGAAAATATTTTAAAAATCGTCTTAATGACATTGCAATGATTTTGTTTCCAGACAGTCAAAAGTTAAATTTGCTTTATTATTTTGTTGTAAAATTGTTGATGTTCATACTGTTTATACTAGGAAAATTAAAACTCATTTGCATTTTAATAGCAATTTAAAAATCTTAGATGATTTATCTGTGCATCAAAGATTACACTTTGTCCCTGGTTTCTGCTTCCACCCCTTTTTGCTTAATATTTCGAAAATCATATATACGTTTGGGCCAAAGTTGCATTTATCCACTAGAATGAAAAAAAATCCAGTTTTTCCGTTATGAAACGCCTCCTCTAACTATTCAGCTTTCAATACACCACCAAAAAACAAAAATACTACAGGGATTTTGCATTGCAAAAACGACATAAAAAGTACCCGGTTGATTATTTTGAAAAATTAGTCGAGGAGTCCGAGAATTTGCGAATTGATAAAAAATGTCAACATTTCTTATTATAAATCCCCGTAAGAAATATATTTATGTTCGTTTCTTTTGAATTTCTCCGGATATAAAAAGGGAATGGATGAAAGAAATCTTGGCAATTTTGCAATGCATTGATTTCAAATGCTTTTCACCGACAGGTATTCATATTTATTAAGAAAATGAACAAAAAAGTGATGGAAACAGTAACCTGTGACAGACTATAGATGAAAAGAAACATGATAAATAGAATATCATTTAAATGCCTTTAGGAAAAATATTACCAGCAATGCAATTTCTTGAGAAAAAAAAAGAAATGAACTAAATTCATGCTCCTTGAAATGTTTGGTTAAATCAATGATCTATTTTACCATTTTGTCAACATTTGTTTAACGTGCAATGGCACAATACAAAAACAGCGATAACGTATGATGTAATCATAAAGATTTACAATGTATTTTAAACAGAGTGAAACAGAACAACATAAACCGATCCCGACCTCCTTAATATATGTTCACCTACAATGATTTAACGAGCTCTCATAAATTTGTGAAATGCTTTTTGGTTCCAAGTTGCTCATGGTATTAGATGGTTATCAGTTATTTTTGGATTCATTGAAGAGAGAAACAAACTGTGTATCAAAAGATAAGGAAATAGTTTGGACATTTATAGTTACAAACAAAAAGTAGGTCATTGTGTTTATATGTCACGTGGTCAATATTTTTTCTCTCTACATTCTATAACAGGCTTTTGATATCTCTTACAGATATACTGAGGCCCAGTTAAATCGAAGCAAAGCCTATATATGCTAGAGAAAAGATTTAAAGTAAATCACACAAAAACGGATTGCTGCTACAGCGGATTTGGAAATAAGGAATGATAAAAGCATCAGGGCTTAGTTAAATCAATATGATCTATATTTCAAAGCAAGCTCTCTTTTCGCCGTAAAGACGTGCACTTCATAATAATTATGCATATAACTTGAAGCTTTTTGAAAAAACAAAAAAGCAAAACAAAGAGGCGAATTTTATCAGAGGATTTTATGTATGAAATACATAGCATTTTATCTTACATTATTATTTGTAAAAGATAAAACAAAACAATATTACTTCAACCAGCGCTTCCGAATGGTTTTCCCACACATATTAGCGTAACAGAAGTTTATAAAGCTTTATTATTTTCGTCACTGAAACTGTTTTATAACTCTTTGGACACAGAAGTTTAACTCATGGAACTTGCATTAACATCACATCATAGAAGATTCTTAAACTTGTTCTAATTTGTGTTGTATCAATTTATATCAGTTTTTGTTTTGTTAAAAATTATATACTTACTATTATTCCAAAATATGGCAATAAAAACAAATAAATTGATACAACACAAATTAGAACAAGTTTAAGAATCTTCTATGATGCGATATTGATGCAAGTTTCAAAACAACTTTTATTGCAATATTTTGGCATAATATGATTCTATAATTTTTAACAAAACATTAAATGCACGAAATGATTAAAAGAATGATTTAAGTAACAAACTTTATAAAGAATAAATTTGGTTTCTGAATTAACGATTCTATATTTTAAAGTGGCACTAATACTGGAATAATACTGATTCTATATCTATAATTGCCACTTACTCTGTACTTATCATTTTCATATTTATATACAGTTTAGATTAAAACGTTTAAGATAGACTTTCAAGCTTATTGGAGAATCCTAATTTTTTTAATAATCGTTTTAACAGATTTTATATTCTTAAAATATTGTCTGACCTTATTTATCATTCCATGGTCCCTTTTTGTATTTAGCGGAGAATTTATAGGGACTTTTTTTTTAGTGAAAAGTCCGCTCTGTCATCATGGACAAAGTTGTGACTTCTCTGTTAATGTTTAAGACCTTCTAACATTTACTCTATCACGTATGATCAGAAATCGTGTAATTCTAATGTAAACCGAACCACTGAGCTGACAGGAGACGGTCCTATATTTACATGCCGGTCTTATCTCGATCACATCCTGATTTTAAAATTAACAAATTGTCGCGGGTTTGTTTCACGATAATGCATTTAAAATTTGAATTACCAGCTATTTAAATTTACTTACTTCTGGTGTGTTTAAATTTCGATTAAATAAACGAGTTTTTGAGACAGCAAAACTTTATTTTAATAGGAGCGTTATATATTGCTATTAGTCCAAATTTTAAAACATCGCTCCATTTGATGTGATATATGGTTCTATTTAATGTTTTTGTTCGATTCATCCAAATGTGTAAGTTTTTAGTAAGACATTCAAAAGAAAAACTCAACGGATGGCATAACCGTTTTATTTTTATATTCTTTTTATGGTCCTTTTAAGAGGGTTGGATGGTCGTTGCCATATTGTAGACTGTATATAAAAATATCTTTAAGAAGAAGAGCTCTATATGAAGATATAGGAAAACATTCAAACTTTAATGTAAATATTTATGTAATTTTCTTTACTAAATTAGCATATAAATTTTAAAATGTTAAGGTAGATTTGATGGTTAATTTTGTTGACTACCCAGCCTCCTTAAGGTAGATTTGATTGTTAATTTTGTTGACTACCCAGCCTCCTTAAGGTAGATTTAATTGTTAATTTTGTTGTCTACCCAGCCTCCTTAAGGTAGATTTAATTGTTAATTTTGTTGACTACCCAGCCTCCTTAAGGTAGATTTGATGGTTAATTTTGTTGACTACCCAGCCTCCTTAAGGTAGATTGATGGTTAATTTTGTTGACTACCCAGCCTCCTTAAGGCTGAAAAAAGTGTTGGTTGTTTGCTGATTTATGTTTGAAACTTGTATTAAAATACATATTTAAACTATTTAACTTACATTCAAACCATAAATCTAACTTTTAATATTTGACTTTTTATAATGAACAGAATCATACACAACAAATCATGCAATTAGAATTAAAATGCTATTTTTAAACATCATTTTCAGAAAAGCCAAACAACCCTTTAACGAAATCTTAAGACAACAAAGGTCTGAAAATGACATTTTTCTTTCACAAAATGAAGACACATAAAGATAGATATTATCCCATTGGTGCAGAATAATTCTATTTAGTTTTTGATATGTTTACATAGCTATTTACGTCATCGAGAAAGCTGCAATAATATTTTGAATATTTGATTTTTGAACTTAAATCTAATGCTGTTGGTCTGTGATTGGAAGATTCCATCAGCAATTTCATTTTCTTTTAATTGTCTTTGGAACTGCATGACACCATCACATAAGTTGGTCATTGTTTAATTTTGTTAATTTGTAATAAAGTAAAATTGTCCTCTGTTGATTATTCTGTATATTATCATCACGTCTTTCCAATCATATAGCGTTCTACTGCTTCAGTTAATTAAAAAATACTGGAAAGTCTGTTTTCTTAATCTGTCATGTAACCATACGCGTGAAGGTTTTTGACAATTATGTTATATGTCAAGTCAATTCTTTCTCCCGATCAGCATTACCTTCGTTAATACCTGTGTTATGTAAAACATTTTCACAATGTGGAAAAATAACTTGAACATATGGAAATTAAGAATGTTATGCATCAAGCTGTCGCCCGGGGCGAGAGGCCGCGAGCTGCCCTCCTACTATATTTAAGGTCCTATCCCGTCTTCAGTTTCCTGGTTTTACTACGTTGACAAACATGTACGTTAGCGATGGGCCCGCTACTATAAGTTCTCCCTCTCTCCGATAATTTTCTACTGACCGCGGAAATAGGATCGAGGACTGACGTAAACAATAGAAACTCATAAAACTGCGGTACAATCGACGGGATCTTCATTGTTTGACAACATGAGACTCTATCTGGACGTGTTAGCCCTCCTCGGTGTGTTGACATCCTCAGCTCTATCCATGTCCCCCTTCACGCGTTCGCTGATTCAGCGCGTGTCTAGGAGACATAGGCGAGCAATAGACCAATCGTTTCCCCCTTGCAAGGCATTTGGCTGTGTTCATGGGGACTGCACGGTTACAGACAACATCTTTAATTGTGTGTGCCACGAGGGGTATAAAGGACAACTGTGTAACGAAATAGACATCGTCAAAGATACCCAACAGGGAAAAACTGACGAATGTTTCGCCAATTTCATTTGTTACAATGGTGGCAAGTGCTTGATCAGGCGCGGAATTTTAGGCGGTACCTCTGTGAAATGTCTGTGTCCGCCGGAATGGACGGGTGAGTTCTGTGATATCCCGTGCTCCAAGGAATGCATGAACGGGGGAACGTGTCACCGGGACAGAATGACCGGGAAGGAAATGTGTATCTGTAAATGGGCTTTCACTGGAACGCTCTGTGAGAAGAAACATTTAAAACCTAAATTAGATATGATCTAATGTCACGGGACCCTTACGGCTCCTTGCTACCAGTGACAAACTTGGACATGTCATGACTTCTTTTTGCCTGGAAATCCACTTGAATTAAACTCAGGAGATAAATTGTATATGTATGTACTGCATTAAGTTATTTCGATGTTTGTTGACGTTCTCATTACCATGTAATGATATTGTAGTCTGGTTTAGACTATGCCATGTACCATTAGACATGCTCAGTAAAACTTTATTTAGTGATAGCCCTGTGCCTCGTCTAGAAGGGGATAACTTACAATGTGTTAATTAGTTAAGAAAATAATTTATGAATAAACAAGAAATTGAATTTTGTATTGTATTTTTGTTTTATTGTGGTTTCAATGAAATATTTCCAATTGGTATTGGGTTTGTAGTATTACTACATAATTTAAATACCAATTATACTGTTGTGCTTCGTGAACGGATTATGGGTTTTGAAAATGAAAAAAATATCTTACTTTCATTTCAAAAAAATATACAAACAATGTTTAGATAGAGAGCGAAGCGAAAAAACACATTTAACAAAAGCCTTAATAATAAAATTGATTAGTACTGAATAGTGTTGAGTGTTTTACAATTTTGCCAAGAAAAGCAGATTTTTTTATCACAATTAGGAAATGTTTTTTAAATGAATCCATTAAAGTAATGAAATGTCGTGCTGATGGCTGTATAAATAGATTTATATATTTAATTGAGATTCTTAACATAAAACATTCATTAACGACGAACTTTATAATATTAAATCCCCTTTTCAACACATACAATTTCCTTTCCTCTGGAATATGATTATCCAAACTTAAACACTGATGAATATATAAAAACTTTGTAATGTTAGCAATAGTTATATTGATAGACCTCTGCGTACAAATTATATCATTACTGGAATGATGGCTCTCCGGGTATTTGTCACTGTTTTCAATGGTTTATTTGTATAACTGTTATGGTTTTCTATTTTTCTTAATCATAAAACCACAACAAGGGAAGAAAGAAAGTGCAATGATCGTTGTCACAATGTAAATAATTTTAAAATAGCAGAGTATAACTCATCTCCCGAGTGGTATAATCCATAACCCATTGACACCTCCTTGTGGTATAACCCATCGACACTCACAGTGGAAACCATATCTTAACAATGGACAGAAATCCTAGTTTTCATAAATATCAAATCTATTAACACATATAAAAGTAATAAAATTGACTTCACACAAAATCACTTGATATTAAGAAAAATGAGTTCAGCTCTAAGTAGCCTGTAAAATATAAACAATACATGCTCGATTAACACCAATGCCCCAAAGGTGATCGGGTCCTCTGTACATACTGGTGATGTCGATAACCAAGTGTCCATTGTGAGGTCCCCCATGTCAATTGTATATAGATTCAACACAAACTAACAGAGAAACAATTATCTAAAATGTGTACATACATAAAGTGAAAATAGTAAAATAAGGTTAAAAAACAATATACATTGACTGTAGGTGACAACAAAACAAGAATTTTGCCTGCTCTTTAATTTTATTCATTGTATTATATATATATGTAATACAATGAATAAAATTGAAGAGCAGGCAAAATTCTTGTTTTGTTCTCTCCTATAGTCAATGTATATTATTTTAAACCTTATTTTACTCTTTTCTCTCTCTCTCTATATATATACTTCAATGAATTATTCTAGAATTAATGTTAAAACACACAAAACATGAATAACTATTTTATCTAGTATTTAAAATTTCTTCTTTTTTTTTCATTTTGACGAGACATGTCACGACGGCATATTTTTTTTTATCACAATATTATTTTAACGGAAAAAGGAAGAGTTTTTCAAAATGTAGTACTCTTAGGATGACTGGTAGGTTTTTTGCTGATTTTCGGGATTTTGACAAAGGATGATACCTTGAACTCTTTCTTTACGGTGCTGGTTTTGTCATATTTTTCATTCCCTTGCTCTACGGCATGTTTTCACTAATTATCCTTGTAGAGTTTGATATATTTTATGTGTCACATGTCGCTTTGATTGTTTTTCCACTTAACCTAGTTAGCGCTTATGTTGTTCAACGTTAATTTCCATAGCGTTTTGACGTAACGAGCCATGCGCAGGGCGCAACTTATCCTAAATGCCGCGTGTACAATCACGCTGAATATACCATTGATATCAGTGAGCATTTCATTACAAACAGGTATTTAATTTTGAGGTTACCACTGTCCCATATTTACGATAGTCCATAGGGAAATGGAATGTTTTCCAAAAATGAACAGTTTCAAATATCAGAACCTTTTTAATTCCATCATAAATATAATACTTATAAAGAAGCTCGTCTTTATTGGTGTAAGCAGAATTCATAGATACACGGATATTAAAAAATATTAGTTGCAAAAACCTTGTAAATACAATTACGAAATGTTATCTAGTACAAATATTGCATTGTATTAATAGTTTTTTGATATTTGCGATTTCGTCATAAGGTAAGCGTATAGACGTCCTTCAAAAATCCAAGCCAACAAATTAAATTGTAAGAAGTCTGTAAACATTAATTGCTTTAGATTTGCATGAAGAAAATTAAGGTATGCTAAAAAGCAAGGTAAAATACTTTTTCACACCAAACGACCTGAGGAGAAATTAAAAATTTAATAAATTAGGCCAATGGTGAGGGTTTATCAGTCCTGGTACTATTTCCTTACCATACACCACGTACTTTACTCTGGAATTCGCCTCGTTATGCCTGATTTATGGCGCTTTCTGGTGGCAATGTTTAGCAGGTTTTTTTTTATTTTTACACAAGTGACAAAAGCCCAGCCAACAAGAATTGTCAAGCAATGTGATATCGAAATAAAAAATACATAAAATGTTTTATAGTATACGACCCCTCCTGTTTTTACTTTATGCAAAACATTTTAATAAATCCATTCTTACTAATCAAAGCGACTTTATTTAAAAATCATTTGTTAGACATATTTAAATTATTGCTTTGCCGATATTACATATGCATAAGAAATTATTGTTCCAATATTTGCTAACCTTAAACGTGTTGAATTTGCAAAATTGCTTGCAATAAAGGAATCGAATTATAATAATCAAAATATTTGTAATATTCATAGTAAAATTCATGAAATAATAATTATCATTATCATTATTTATATTTATTATTATTATCAATAAATATGAATTAGTCGATACTTATAATTTTAACGCTGCATGTCCAATTAAAATCTTCCTTTCATAAAAAAAAAACCCTGTTCAACGGTTTTATCTAAGAAGTGATCAGTTCGTAAGCAAGTGTGTAACTTTATTTAATAACCGACCTAGTCTTTGTGTGATGACATTGTTGTACCGAGGCAATTCTTTAACGAAGATGGTACCAACTGGCATCACACTCGACATGATGATGACTGTGTTACGATTTCCGCTTTGAATATTCATCACGTGATTATAGCTGCTTCATCCAAATACCAGGCTACAAAACATACAGCATTCATCGCTGATCAAGTTACTTTCTGTTTCATATGCTATTAAAATTTGAGATCTTATTATAATAAGTTGTCCGTATTTTTCAGAACAATAATTTTACTATAATAATCAAAGTTTTTGAAAATCAAGTCTTCCAAAAATCTGTTGGAATTCCCATGGGTACCTAGTGTGCCCCATTATTAGCAGACCTATTTTTGTATTCTTATGAAGCAGAATTTATTCAAAAACTTGTACGTGAAAAAAATAAATCACTCGCTGTGGCCTTCAACTCAACATTTAGGTATATCGACGACGTATTATCAATTAACAATTGTTATTTCCATACTTACGTCGACTCGATATATCCCAGTGAACTTGAAAAATAAGATACCACAGAGTCTGCGTCATCTGTTTCATATTTGGATATTTTACTGGAAATGGGCATTGATGGTAACCTAACAACAAAACTTTATGATTAACGCAATGACTTCAATTTTTCTATAGTCAACTTTCCTTACTTATGTAGCAATATACCTTCATCACCTGCATATGGTGTTTTTGTCTCTCAGTTAATTCGATACGCAAGGGCATGCTCTTCGTATGAACAGTTTCTAAGGCGAGGCAAGCTACTGACAAACAAGTTGATAAAACAGGACTATCAACAGTCTCGTTGATGAAGTCATCTTTTCGTAAGTTCTATGGTCGATACAACGACCTTGTCAGCAAATACAATCATCCAATGGGTCGCATGCTGACTGACGTTTTTCATACTAATTGTTAGACCATAATTTATCTCATACGTGTGGTGTATACTACCCGTGTGATAAACCTTTGCTTTATCAAACGGGTGATGCTTTATCAAATACTTCCGGTCCGAACTATTTTTGACACTGCCCCTCGCTTCAACGTTTCAGTGACCTATTTTTGAAGACTTTCTAGTATTTTCCATATAGCTATATCTACTACCAAAAATTGATTTAAAATGGATTTCGTCGAAGATTTAAATTACAAATATAAAGGAAAACACATAACTGTGAAGTTTATAAAACTGCAAATCACGTTATCTATCAAGGAGTTCATTCTGACGACGCAATGAAAACAACGCTTTGGTTGTGTTTCTATACAAGAACTTACCGAAATAATGTCTCCCAAGACTTTTATTTCACCAGCAGTAAGCATCCTTATTCAATATTTTCAATTCGAATCATTAGGCTAGTGTTCGTTTTATAAAACATCAACAACTTTTCCTCGTTCGAGTCAATTCAAACTAACGAGCATTCGCAACTTTGTGTACATGTATGTCAACAAACTTGATTATTCAAGTCTTCTGATCAGTATTTCCATTTAATTAAGTGATAAATCTCTAAGAAAAATTATTTGGAGATAAAAAATTATTTCAAGGTTTATTTCAGTGAAACTTTACATTAAAACAGCTATATTTATCTCTGAAATGACGTACTAAATTGTATTGCGCAAGGTCACAATAACCGCTTAACACAACGTTGCATCATCGTTTAATCTTTGAAAAAAAATCAAAAGCTTCATAATATAAATCAAATTGTATGAGATAAATAGAACATCTATAATTGTGTGATTTTATATTTGCTTTATCCAACTCGTTGAAATGGTTATATTCGCTCGGCAAGCCTCGCGAATATATACACCATTTCAACTCGTTGGATAAATCAAATATAAAATCACACAATATAGATATCCTCTATTTATCACCTAATTGTCTACGGACTTTTCCGGGTTTTTTCCTGATTACGACAAAGAGCACACGGCGGGTGTGACCGGTCAGCAGAGGATGCTCACTCCTCCTAGGCACCTGATCCTACCTCCAATGTAATGGAGGTCCGTGTTTGCTCAAGGTTTGTATTTTGACCATCACACACAAACCAAATCATCAACGTTTCGTTTTTTCCCTATTATGACATTTTCCCGATTTTGATTTTACCTCGATTATGACATGCCCAATTGTGACAAGGAGCACACGGGGGGTGCGACCGGTCAGCAGAGTATGCTCACTCCTCCTAGGCACCTGATCCTACCTCTATCTTTTTGGAGGTCCATGTTGCTCTGCTTTGGATTTGTATTTCGTTTTCTGGATTTTTGAGATGGTTGACGGTTTGTTATTGTCATTTTTTTTTCATAAAGTCTTTCGTAAGTGAAAATTTTGTTTGAAAAAATGATCACAAAGCATAAGAGCTGCTCATTGTTATTAAGTTGTAGATAATTGTGTGAAATCTACATTTATGGGCTATCAATGATTTGGTCATTAGATTTATATGCTATAGAGATTATGATTGTTTATTATAATTGCTGTTTAATGGTTGTTATTTTCATAAACTGTCATTTGATAACAAATGTAGGTGTTATTTATATTAATGAATATTATAATAAAATGGTTGTGAAGGTCCAATGTGATGTTGTGAGTTTTAATGAGGGTACCGTTTAGGATCCGCTGTAGGGTTCCGATGTGGGGTTCCATTGGGGAATTAAAGGATGTCACCTGGTGATATGATAGTAGGTCAATGCGGAAAAATAGGGGTCTGTTGACGTCACAATTATCCGAAAGATTCTGGAAAGGACGTTGACAAATAAAACAAATGGTAGTTTCTAATATAAAAGTGACGTAAAGCTTGTTGTCCTAGTTCATATTTATACAAAATAATATTCTACGAAGCTTTATCAATTTAACTTTTGGTAAATCTCATTTGCTTAATGAAGATGCTATAACAAACAAATTTAAAGCTGCATGGTCCGATTTTTTGGCTATTACAGTATCAACTAATTTTCATACAAACCAATTATTCAGAAAGTTATAAACTTTCGCCTATTTACACCACCAGAATCGGTCTCCTTTCAAACTTAAAAATATTCAAAGTAAATAAAAATAATTTCTTTTTGGGCATATCCCCCCCCCAAAAAAAAACACCCCAAATTGCATTGTGGGAATGTTTAGGAAAGGGAACCGTTTGGTTTCGTCCCCCAAATGTTTGGGTTTATTCAACCCGCATGTTATGCATCGATTGTAAACAAAGCAAACGTCAGAAATAATAGTGAACAAAATGTACACAAGTTTATTTTTGTCAAAGTTGTAATACAATCATCCCCGCCTCGACGTCAGGGGCGAATTTTGATATGAAACGAAATAACGTGATACCCTTTTTATGTTGTTCGTTTTGTAAAAAAAAAAATTGTACATCATTTTTTCATTGAAATATGGCTTAATTGACCGGGAAAACTACTCTAATGTCTATTATTATACACATACTTAGCATAACCATCGTTTAAAAGCGTACACCAAATTGGATATAAAATCGGACCAAGCAGTTGTAAGGAAGGCTGAAAGACATTTTGAGTTTTTCCTTTTCATTATCATTTTTAAAAAAATGTTCTTTGTTTTCAAAAAGAACCAACAATAGCGTAATAGCAAAAAAAGTAATATATTACGTCAAACAATGAAACTGTGACATGACATTTAAGAAAAAATAGAAGCAATTGATTTATATATACATCTTATTTTCTATTTCATTTGCTAAATCACTAGAGGATTATGACATTCTGTATATGATTTGAGAAATTCCCCCTCAATCTCAAATTCAGTTTAACCAATGTACTTGCTGCAAACAAATTTTAGTTATTTCCCACGAGCACATAAAAATGGAATAAAAGTGTAATTGTCATTATCTACCTAATGCGCGGCATAATGGTATAACAATGCCGTAATTATGTCACAGATGTTCCTAACTTAAACCACGATAAATTCATTCATATCATTGACTGTCATCCAAACACATTTTTTTAATTACTTGCTGCAATTGTTATGCTTGCAAAACCAATTTTATTTCTGTTTATGTATTCTTAGTGCAAAATATTTGCATATTTGAAATAAAGATAATACATTTCTCTTTTCTAGTGCAACATAAACTATTTTCTCTTAGCATTCGTGTTTAATTGGCAGAAACATCACCAATTTTTATTCGTTATGAATTGCATTATACTTAATATGAATCAGTATTAAATTTAGTCAGTGATTTCTCAAATTAAGAATTTTGAAAACAATACAGCCTGAGGCATTAGCATATGATACAAAACCAAGTTATGCATTTGATGCAGTTCGTTTCTGCCTTTTTCTGATTGGTATTTGTAACTCTTTCATGTCGCAATTATCAAACTTATATGCATAATAAAATGTTAATTACAAATTTGTGTTTAAGCTTAGAATTTTAAATAAGAAAGTTTTCGTTTCTGTGCAAGCTGTCTGGCCACGTCAGATATTGATTGGCCATTGTCCCCACTATATTCACCCCCTCCTCCTCCCCACCCACGCATCATTGGCCTCCGATGCTGGTCATCCCCGGGGTAACATCAGTAAACTGTTCATTTTCTATAGATTTTCCTGGAGGGAGTCACGACTAAACCTTTTAAACATTTGTCGACCATTAACCGCAAGATGCTTACAGCATAACTGATGTTTAAATATTAGCCCACAAGTCATTAGTAACAACTTAATATAACAACGTTTCCCACATTTCAGGTTATGAATATCATGTTCAAACAAATTCACTCTGCTTGTGGTGCACCACGGTGTTCCAAAGAGAACCGCTCCTAATTTCTGCTAAATGTTAACTTATTTAACATGCAGTCAGTTTTGGTTTTCCCGTCATAAGTGTGAAGTGAAAGCTGCAGTATTCAGCAAATAGAATAGAAAACTCCATGCTAAAGAGTACACAGGAAATAAGGTGAAAATGCCGATTCATGGCCTGAGTTGACAGTATTTATTGACATTTGTTGAAATTTAGGAATCCATTATATCAGACTTGGCGTGATATGAGCTTTTTTGGCCACACTAGACTTTGTGGGGTTGGTTGGTTCCGACCTTTTCTGACCTCGAGGTCTGTTTGTTTTCCATAAGTTCACGGACCACCTCTGGCTGTCACTGCCAGCGTGTCACATAGCCCCCGTCTTTTTCCGCCGTTTTATTCCGACTTCTGATTGATTTTATACGGACAACTAGACGGCTCACTAGGCTTTCTGCTCTCAGATTGGCGCGTTATCTTCAATCCAAGTACCGAAGAAGTGCATTTGTTCTATCTCCCTTATCTTACCGCATATTTATAGAATTTCCTTGCATTGTTTTTCTTAAATTAATTGACGGTGCATTAAATAATTATTTATTTTGAAATATTTAATCTATAAGATTTTTCTTTAGGCTGCAAAACCTACACAGAATTTCATTAACAAAGATATAATTATGTATGTTCAATAATCGTAAATATACATTATTTTCGATTTTCCTAAACACAAGATTGATTGAGGAACAATAAAAAATTCGATTTGATCATGACTTCTTGTATTTCCTTGTTTCAAAATCTATTTTTTATTTGTTCCATAGTAGAAAAGTTTTACATTTTTTATTAAATTTTAACAGCTTAAATTTCAATTTTTATATAATGAAATGAAAATAATAGAATTTGAATAATACATTCATTAGTAAAAAAGAAAAATTAATTTAGTTTTCCGTAAGTTGTTAACCTTAACGAAATTAGCTTTCAATAGCACACATAAATGCAGGACTGGTTTTTTTTTTAGTTTTTAACCCTAACTTTTGTAATGCTTAAAATTAATTTGTTTTTGGGTAAAATTAAAGTTTTACATTTTTGAGTAATATTTCAGTATTTCGTTTTGTTTTTTCATTTAATTTAAAAGCAGATATGTAATTTTAAATATAGGTAGATAACAAAAATGAAAATAGTCTAAAGAAGAAAGATTGTGATACATGTATTTTAAAAATGTGTTTTTAGAAATATTAGTGTCTATACAAAATGTTCCACAAATTTTGAGAACAATTTCTATTTTATATAGTTTGTTCTTAAACTATGACCACTACACACACCGAAAAGAAGAGAAATAACTTATTTTTCAACCCTATACGTCACAGAGGATGGAGCGCACGTGATTAATTAGGGTGAGGACTGCGGTCAGCGCGTGAGATTAGGATGAGCTCAGACAAACAGAGAGTACACAAACTTGTCCAAATCGAGTATGTTCGTTAGTGCGGAATTTATCTGTTTACAAATTACAAAAATTGTTATTTGTTTTCCTCACTCCAAAAATCCAGATTTTACCTAATCATTATCATTAATTATAGAGGAGTGTGTTGAGTGTATGGATGGGATGATGTGACCTCAAGACAGTTACGTGTCCAAATGCGAACTTTGTCCTCTTTTTAGAAAAAAATGTTTGCAGAGTTGTTAATGTATCCTTGGAGAATTCTGATTTTAAACCGTACAAACAATTTTCACACGACATACACCACCATATATTAGCGAAGAATGTACGTAAAATTTATACGTCACAAAGTGATAATGACATGAAATTCCCTGCAGGATTTTCGTAGATCGTGATATGGTGCCAGAAATTGACGAAGATGAACAGAGGTCGATTTAATACAAAGTCTTTAGGTACTTTTTATTTTACGTAAGTTCCCTTTCATTTTTGTGAACAGAGTATTTATATTTCGGAAGATAACGAAATAGATAAGACATGATATATCTCACAGAATCAATGATGAATGACTTCAAATGGTGTGATGAATAGTTGCTCACCAGTGAAATAAAAACAACGTTTAACGTACATTATCATCGTTCATATGAGAGAGAGAGAGAGAGAGAGAGAGAGAGAGAGAGAGAGAGAGAGAGAGAGAGAGAGAGAGAGAGAGAGAGAGAGAGAGAGAGAGATTTTAAGAAATACACACAGAGAGCCATATAAATGTTAGAAAATAAACGTGGGAACGTATGCAATATTTCAACATAAAAAAATGCAGGTCAAAACGTGTTGTAATTGGTATTTATCGTATAAATTAGCTCGTCAATTAAATGATTTTGGAAATTTTATAACAAAATTCCCATATGTACATAGAAGTTATGTTTTAAGCAAAATGATAAATTTTGTTTTGCGTAAAAATATCATAACAAAAACCTGTTACCTACAGAAAACGTGATAAATATGAAATATTGGAATGAAAATAATTCAATTTCTAATTAATCAGCGCGTTCCGCTCTGCGCTTCCTCAGTAGTATAAGCCCCCCCGCTGGGCGGTTCAACTGAGTGCACTTTTTATGCAAATGAGGTGTTGAACCGCCCAGCGAGGGCGGCTGGTAATCTAGCTTCTTGGTTTTCAAGCTAATAATGCTATAGTAAGCTAATAATGCTAAGCTATAGTAAGCATAATTTCATGGCATTTTTTATTGAGTAAAATTCTTCTTGTAAAAACACGTCCGCTCTCTATGAAGTCAACGAGAATTATGAGGCTAGGAGTCCTCATAGAGTTATTAAATGCTTTTTTTATTCCTGCTGTATGAAATAATAAAAAAAAGAGAATAAAAAGTGAACATTAATTTATTGAGAAACGCATGAAGAACAAGTATGAAATAACAGCGAAACAGTTCAAATGAAGTATGAAATAACACTGAATCAGTTCAATGGCACAAATAATGTCATATGACTGTCACTTTTTCTTGGGAAGAGCCAGCTTTGCCTTTTTCTTAGGAGGTTCACTGTCCTTGGGGATGGCATTTTCTCTTTTCAGACTTGGTTTCTTAGGGGTCGAGTTTTTTTTCTTGTTACCGCCTGGTGGATTATTTTCTTTGTCAGTGCATTCGGAAGCCCAGTGTCCGAGGTTTTGACAAATATAGCAGGGATCTTTGTCTTTGCTTTTTTTAGGTGGATCCTGCTTTTGTGGATCTTTGTCTTTGCCTTTTTTGGCTGGATCCTGCTTTTGTGGACATTCAGGAGCCCAATGGCCTAATTCTCTACAGATATAACAGGGATTTGTTTTCCTCGTCGGCGGTGTTGTTGTTTTTTCAGCAGTCCTATTCCTGGTCTCAATTAAGATTTCACTTACTTCTTTGCTTAGAGTCTGTAGATCTTTAGTTATATTTTGTCTGGTTTCACTCAATTCATTGGTGATGGATATCAGATTGTTGAGGATTCCGTCCAGAGTGGCCATGAGTAGAGAGATATCTTCTTTACTAGCTGGTTTTTCATCGTCGTACATTCCCATTAGAAGTCCAGTCACATTCTGAGTTTCTGATAGAATGGGTTCATTAATCACAGAATCTCTGACGATAGTCGGATGACTGTAGTTCAGCTGGGCCGAGACTGGGTCTGTACTCTCCAAGAGATCTAATTGTTTCTGTGCCATGTCGATTGCAATGCCAGAACAAGACTGATAGAATGAAAGCGGTGATGTACTTTTTATAGGAAATGAACGTTCTGGAAAATTCTTTATTGAGGCACGAGAATATATGAGGCATTTTTTTACTTTCTAGAAAATTCTTAATAGAATTGAGGCACGAGACTTACCTTCTAGCAAATTCTAATCATCTTGTATAGAATGTTCTAGAATATCTAAATTTTTATATATATAAATAAGAAACCAGTGACAGTTTTTTCTGTTATTTATTATCTCTGAACGATAAAAATTCAAAAGCCGGTAAGCAACATCAGCAATATATCATGGCCGATTTTCTGAGAATGATTTTAGACGATCTAGACTCACCTTTCAACGGTTTGGATTTTGTTAACTCTTCTTTACAGACCGAGGGCTGGGAGGAAAAATACAAGAGTAATATTGCTGAAATTTCAGACCGGACGCAGAAAGAGATTACCAGTGTGGATTTTTATAGGAATGTGATTGTAGCATTAGCTCAGATGAACGACGTTAACCCTGGGAGATTGGTGGTCATTCATTACCTGTCTGAGGAAGTGAAAAAGCAATTTTTACCTAAATTGACGGGGATTTCTTATGAGGAATATCGGCAGGAATTTCCTAAGTTACAGTCCATCTCTCTAGGAAAAAAGAAGTGGATAGAATGTCATCGGCTACATCAACGGATCGAATCGATGCGGGTGACAGCCATACAATTCGGGTGGATGAAATTACAGCAAACTCTGGAAGGAAATCGGGGAGAAAACAAGTGACTTTTGATCTCACACGGGACCAAATATACGATTTACCTCCCGAGGACCGAAGAAATCCATGGATGTTTGAGGCCGTAGACCGTGCAAGGACCGTACGTAAAATAAAAAAACTGTTATGGATCTATGTGAAACAACAAAAACATTGAGTTTGTGTATTAGAACACTGTTCTATATATTGTAATTTTTTTAACACAGTGCTATTTGAAGTGAATGCTGTATCTATGGTTAATAAATCTGTTGTAAAATAATATGATTTGTATTTATTTTATCATGCTTTTTTCAGTTATTTACAATATTGTAGCCTTCAATCATACAGCGGCATATCAAAAGCACAGTGTATTCTCTCCGTACAGAGAAGTGAAAAAAAATATGACGTCATAATAGCATATCAACTCTCTAGATCGATAGGAAAGGGGTTGGCCCTATGCCAAAACAAAAGCGACTTTTTTTAAGGGGCCAGTCACAGTGCCTTATTTTAGTCACATGACCAAAAGCGACTTTTTTGACGGATCTAATCCCCACCTTTATTGAGTCACGTGACACATAAGTAGTTTCAGCGTTCTTTTGATCCAAATGTCAACATATCCAATGGGGGGGCAGGTTTTTATCTATTCCACGACACCCCCAGCCAATGAGGGTGACTTTTAGATACCTACTCACTTTCGAAGGATCTATTATCAAACTGTGAGGGTGATGCAAGTTGTTTTGTGTCAAATTGAGGATGTGTATCGCATGAAATGCATGGAAAGGGGAGATAATTGAACAAAACAATGGATATTTTGACCCTATCTAACGTGTGGATTTGTTTACTTGTAACTTATGGGGCATTTTAACCCTGTTATCCGTGAATATACAGACGGTAAATCTAAAGTACATCCCTGCATAGAATGGGACCTGTCCGAAGATTATGTTAAATACTCGTGCCCACTCTGAAATCGATCGTCTGCATTGATCGATCCATCATGGACAGCAATCCGTTTGCATTCTTTCCAGTTCTACCCGGATCAAGAATCCGTATCATCGCTATAGGAGAGATGACTGAAGATTTCAGTAACTGGAGAGAGATCCACAGAAGAGAATTAGCGAGATTTCAACCTTATGATATACACATGGCCCGCAGGAGGCAGCGGTCGGCATCATCAGTGCCAGCATCACAGCCATCACCTGCCTCACCAGCGCCCTCGCCACCGCCAGCCCCTAGTCGCAGGCAACGAGTTCTGCTGAGAGCGCCCCCGGAGGGAGAGGATAGCCGTCCCGTTCCATCAGCCCCCCCAGCGTTGAGATCTCGGGCGCCTTCACCCCCTGGGCCGCAGGGAGCATCCCCTCACCACCAGTGCGGCGCACCCCCTGACTGGGCCTACAGAGTGGAAGGACGAATGATCCTCAAGTGTGAGCGCTGCCAGCAGAGATTTAAACATTCGATAGTTGCATGCCGCAACTGCCAACAACGAACAGCATGCTGCAGCTGTGTACTCCAGATCAGCAGGGGTGATCCCGACGACAACAGATGTCCAGGCTGTTTGTATTTGTAACTTGTAACCAGATAGTTACACCCCAACGGCCCTTTTAAGGGCCACCACATCTTTAGAAAAGATGCCTCTATTACACTCAATTTTTAACACCAGTTCACCTCTTTTTTAAAAATGTTTAATTGTTTTTTTAAAAATGAATCATTCATTTAAAAATTTACAATAACTTTTTTTCATATACTTTTTTAAAATAAAACACTTTATTTTTTAAAAAATAATAGGTTTTAAAAAGTTTTTTTCTTAATTATTTTTTATAAATAATATTAATTTCTAAGATAAATATTTTTTAAAACAATTAAACACTATGTTTTTTAAAAAAAAAATAATATAATGTTTTAAAAAGATTTTTTTAAAAGTTTTCTTAATTATTTTTTATAAATAATTTCTAAGATTAATTATTCATTTTTTTTTTGTAAAACAATAATCACTGTATTTTTTAAAAAATAATACATAGCTTTTTTTTTCTTTTTCTTATTTATTTTTTTTAGAAATCATATCATTTTTTATATAAATTAATTTTTTTAAATACAAGAAAAACATTTTTTTGTTTACAATTTTATTAAAACAATAATCAATGTAACAATAATCAATGTAACAATAAACACATATTTTTTTGATGAAACACAGTAACAATAAGCACAGAACCCCTGTGCATGTTATTGAAAATCAGTCTTGATAAATACAAATAAGAGCAGTCCTTTGATGTACAAGTTTTCCATTTTACTGAAGTTTTTTTTCTCCTCACACTTACATGCTACCCACCGTTTGAGCAAAATGACAATATCTGGACCAGCGTAGATGTTCTCGATAGGCGTCGTCCACTGGTTCCCATTCACTCAATGTCATTCCACAACAAAAACAGGTCACTCTATCGCCATACTGAGTGTAGATGAATCCTGCTCGCGCCAAGTCTGTTTTGCTGGGTCCCCTTAAGTATTTTGGCCAGTTTTGAAACGTTGCATACCTAGAGGCAAAGGTTCGGTACTCCGGATATTGCCAAATATGCGGCATTGTAGGTGATGGTGGTGGTGGTATGTGCCTCACATCCAAAAGCGAGTAAAATGGCGAATCCTTCCTATTTGACTGAGCATTTGGATAACTCATGCTAAAACCAGCAGCACTGGCAATTCTTGTATTGTCACTCCGCACACGATTGGAACAGGAATCCGCCGCAGAAAAACCACCAGCAGTACCAGCAATTCTTGTATTGTCAGTCCGCGGAGGATCGGGACAGGAATCCATCTCTAGAGCATTGATCACACTGTCTACGGTCGAAGTCATCTTGATATCTCTAGATTTCAATTGTCGTAAAACTGACACCAAATGAATGTTACAAGCTTTATATACTGTAGGAGTAGTTGAGGTTCTAGAAAATTCTCAATAGAATTGAGACACGTGCCTCATTTTCTAGAACAGAATATTCTAGCAATTGACTGAGGTTCTGGAGAATAGAATTAAGCCACGTGCATTTTTGAATAGTTTTAAGCATTAAAGAGCTCTCAAAATATCTTTCTTTTTTAAAAAACAAACAAGACCGAATTTTTTTAAACATTTTTAATTAAGAATGAACAACAGCAACAATAACAGCAATTAATACATATTTTGCCAGAAACATTTGCAAGTTTGTCCTTGATTTCTTTTGGGTTTACGATAAGTCTCTCTAAACCATTGAGCCACATAATGATCTCGTTGAAGGGGAGATAACCTCGACGTCCTTGGGAATGGAAACAGCCAATCTAACGCTCGCCTGTTTCCTCGATGGCGTTGGTGTAAAAAATACACACAATAATGTCCACAGACATCCGTAGAGTAATCTTGATAACAATTCTGATTGTAAGTCCAATGTCTAGCGTGTCTAGAGATGAACTGTCTAATTTCTTGATGTAGGGGAGGTAATCCGTAAGAATCAAAATATTCCACATGAGCTCCGTTCCAATATAAACACACCCAATGCGTTCCGGGTTGATCGTGAGAATCTGTATTGATCACAATGGCTTTTTCATGAGGTCTTAATTGATCCGGTAGTAAATCTCGGGGATACACTCCTCCAAAGGATCTTCCTAAATCTCGTGATAACACCTCTCGTAACTGACGTGAATCCATTTTTTTTAGTAATCAATGTTGACTTCTCTCTGTTTGTTGATTTCCAGCAAATTGTCGAATTCGGCATAGACCACACAATTTAAAGTCTGAACTAAGTTGTTTGAAAATTGAACTTCTATTCTCAAGTTTCCAGTTTCAATTAGATGAAATTTCTCTAGTTGAGCTTCTTGATCTTTCGTAAAATCCACACACCAGAGCGTGTACCCGTTTTTATACTCTTCCAGGGTAATGTCCGGGGCCCAGTCTCCTCCCAATTTCCCCAGCCCTTGATACAGACTCAAATAAGATCTTAGGTACTGATCATTTGCAAAATCGGGCTCAAAGGGCCGAGTGGTCATGGTTTCTCCGTTGATACTTATTTCTAATTTCTTAATGTTCTCGTGTTTAAAATTAAAAGGATTTTTAGTAGCATCTCCGTTGAAAGCGGCATTTTCTACAAAGCCTAAGAGAACACGTTTAGGCATTTGTCCTTGAAACAGATGATCGGTGATTTTT
Organism: Magallana nippona; assembly: GCA_033439105.1. Taxonomy (NCBI): domain Eukaryota; kingdom Metazoa; phylum Mollusca; class Bivalvia; order Ostreida; family Ostreidae; genus Magallana; species Magallana nippona. The sequence continues at coordinate 50,367,115 of CM065925.1, forward strand.
GATTGTGACCCCGTGGCGATCGTAAAGGTTTTCACTTCTACTCTTCTCAGCGGATATTTAACTGTCTCTGAATTCAAGCGCTGATTGATGGCATTCTGTATGGCAGGGGTAGGTTTGATTTTTCTCACCCACATCACGATACTTTGAATAGAAACTTTACCACTACTCAAGGCGGCTGTCATCATGTAGAATTGGGGTTTCGCTCTATTAAATCGGAGGCGCACATCTACCCCATTAGGCAGAAATTTCTCTTGTTGAAACAAATCTATGTGTAAACGATCCATCAACACGATCTTTTTGCTAGCGTCTATAGCCTTGTGGCGTTCTCTCAATCCGTCATTCTTAGACTCATTGGGGTAGGTCAAGGCTAATTGTGTCGCATCGATGTTCACCTCATCATCTGCGACAGCAAAAGCAGTTTTTGCTTGAGTGGCGGCGGCATACTTGAGATCATCCATGTGTCCAGCGGTATCTTTGACCCACAAACTACAGGCTTTCATCTGAGTCTCTAATGTTCTGGGTTGATAAGATAGTAATTTCTCAAAGTAGGCTTTGTAGGGATAGGTGTCCGTTCCCGGGGTAATGATTTTCCCATTGAGACTCACATCGATTTCCGTGAACAATGAATGTAAGATGTTATTAACGGGAGTCGAAGTACTATGGTCTCCCGTCAAATTAGTCCCGTCGTCTTTGGTGAATTTACACACCATTTGGAGATAAGTTTGTGAGAGATCAATGTATTCATCTCCTTGACCCTTGATTTCAAATTCAATGGGGGCCGTGTCCGATTGGAGGGTACTGGATATAGGGTAATATTCCATCCATTTCGAATCTTCTAAAGTAACATTCGTAGGCGAGGTTTTAAACAGTTCTAAACTGTCCATCCCACAGGCACAAGACTCTCTATGCATCATCTTGGTAAGTGTGACTGATCAAAAGAATCCAATGGTAATGATCTGATATGATCCTCTACACCTCCTTATATACCCTCTCAGTCAAAAATATCTAAGGGTCTAGTTTTCTTCTTTTTCTTAGGAGGTCTTTCACCACTAGCGGTTTCTAGTGATCTCTTGATCCGAGGTCCACCCCGGGCTAGGAGTTTAGGTTTGGCGGGGGGGCGGGCCTTTTCTCCCCCTTGAGATAGCATGCGTGAAGCTGTATTTTTGATGACTTGTCCCCCATGCGTTTTTAACGCATCCTTGAAGGATCTTTTATTTTCTAACACATCTAATCCAGTTTTAGCTGCTGCAGTTAATGCTTGTTTAGCCGTTGATTTCAGTAAATCTGTAAAAAATCCTTTTCCTGCCTGGGGTCTAGAGTGTCTTGGACGGCTGCGTCGGCGTGGCGGTGAGCTTCTTTCTGGTGAATACTCATAGCTAGGAGGGGGAGGAGGCGGAGGGTAATAGTGGCGTGAAGGGGGGTAATAGGGAAGCGGTGAGGGTCCTGTGGGAGCTCCTCCTAGTAGACCCGACATGACATTTCTCATGACTGGAGCTGCCAACTTAAGAAGCCCCCCTAACCCGTGTCCTTGTTGACGCAATATACCTCGATGGTACTGCATGCTGTAGACCAAACAATGAGGGTTTTTTCACGAATGACAGGTCTTTATATAGAGGCTCTCTTTATCTTGATTCCTAGTAAATCTAAGAGCGTTGAATGCATAGATGCAGACATTCTAAACAACAGGTGATACAGGTCATTACTCCCACAATGATTGTAAAAGTGAGACTGTAGATATCCATCTCCTTTAGTACACTTTTCTAAAATGAAGTTTCAGGATAGATTTTCCATTTAAAAAGGGCATGACAGTCCCTAATGGAGTCTGAATGTGTATGTCTATCGTATCGAAATGTTTTTTACTCAGTTTCAAATATTCAGCTCTAATAGGCTCCCATCTCGTCTGTTCCTGGACTTTCTCTCCTTCACGGGGGACAACTCTAAGTAACTTCAAAGCATTTGACCCCACCACTTGGGGTTCGACGATATCGCAATACACATACATTTGTTTTAAGTTCTCGTGCATATCAGGGGTATGAACTGCCATGTGAGTGACATTGATCCACAGGCTCATATATCTTTTACCAAACTTCCATTTGAGCTCATCTCCAAACCCCATCTTATAAGCTAAAGTAAGGGGAAAACTAATACTGAAGCGTAAAGTGGATAACTCCTTTCCGTTTAATTGAAATTCGATACGGGAGAATTTTTGGCGATATTCTAGTTTCATGTTTCCGACATCCCCAGTCTCCGCATCAGGATATTTTTTCCAGACCTTTTCCAGACAGCGTCTAAGTCCTTCGTTGATTTCCTCTATTAATGACTGAGGATCTGGGTAAGGACCCCCTCGGAATTTCACTCGATAGTGATTAGCCTCGCTATTTCTTTCTATTGATATTTTCCAAAAGCCTTTGTCCCAACCGACTAGCATGGGACATTCAATGAGTTTCTCTCGACCTATTTTTACAATTGTAAATCGCCCTGCTCGATATATATCGGGATCTACGGGTTCTACATCGAGATGAGTAGGAATCAAGATATCGAAATGAGCTTCCCTTGGGTCTATGTTTTGGAGTGTATTAGGATACATCATTTCAGTGAGACCTACTTCCCATTCACCGTCGGTGAAATCCATGGTTTGGGGTAATAATGTTTTAAAATGAGCCACCGTATTCTCGGGAAAAGTAGACATAGATCCATCACTGGGTAGAGTCATGTAAAACCCTGTATTCTGAGCCATGGCTTGAGATCAAATGAGTCTCATACATAAAGAACACTCTTTTTATATATACTTAATTTTTTATTTGAACAACAATAACAACAACATGAACAAACATGGATGAATATTGTCATACACTGTGAGATCTGCTTATTTTGACTCGGATTGGAAAGGGTCTCCGCATGTATAGGTACTCGTAAGGCACACAGGAGTCCACAAAATCATAGCCTTTGGTAATCGTCTTATGAAAGTCTTTAGAACACTTTTTGAAATCATCTGTCCAGTCTCCCTCGATAAGAGTCCATGCCGGTTCGTGGTTTTTTGAAGGGTGAAACACATTCCATTGACATTTCACTTTCCACCGAAATTGTTTATATTTACTTTTTCCAATCATCCGGAAATATCGTTTTCCAGCGGGAATCGGAATTCTTTTGTACAAGTAGATTTTTTCCTCTCCCTGAGGAATTCGAGGTTTTTGCATGAAATCACGCAAACATTCCAACTTAGTAGACACCCATGCTCCCTTAAAGTTTTCCCTAGGAGCTCCCTTAGGATCTATGATTTTCCAACGGTACTGTATGGAATTCATCTCTCTCTATCAACCATGTAGCTTGATCATCGCTTGGTCTGATAATAAGTCAAAACCTCGAGCTGCACTTCTTTAATAATGGACTCACAATCACGTGACATCTTTTCTCATGCATTTTCTGATTTAGTGTTGCTTTTGAGTTGAAGAGTAGGACTTGGCATGATATAGCCCACGGTAGAACTGAGACAAATCATCCAATATTCTCGATTCGAATCGTGTAAAGCTAACATGACGATACAAGCGATAATTAATGTCAAGCAGATCAAAAGTTGAGCAAAATACACGATTTCTGCTCTAGGAATTTTTTCTCCAAACATTTTCCAATGTTCACTTATTTGGGAAGTAGAAGATCTGTTTGAGGAATCCATGAGTCAAAGCTAGGGGGATATCCTTTCCAACGCACTTTGATTTCTTTAATGACTTTTTTCCCTATGCGCCGCTTTTTATAGTCTAGGATTTCCTCTACTTCATAGACGTCGTCTTCTTTAATGACTTTTTGTAATTCAGACTCGTAAAATGTTCCTTCTAATTCTTCTCCGTGATAGTCCTGTACCTTATATCTATAAGGAACAGCCCCCTGGACTCGATGAGATATAGTAAACAACTCCCTGGTCCAGTTAGGTAGATATCCTTTTTCAAAAGTTCGTTTCGCTTTACTGATGCGCACTATGTCTCCTTTGTGAAATTTAGGGGAAAAGAAGGGTGTAGAGGAGTTCTTTTGATACAGAGTTTTCCACACTTGTAGGACATTGGAGGCATTCACGTCAGCTGGAGCTCTTTTTATACTGCGATGATATGAGTGATTGTAGGCATATACCAGATCGGGTAAAATATCCAGATATCTTTGAGTTTTATGACGAGTGAAATATCTCCACATGCGAGCTTTTAAGGTGCGTTGAAAACGCTCTACGATACTTGCTTTTGTTTCTGCATTGCGAGTGGTGAAGAAATGAATGAATTTAAAAGCGCGCAGAAATTCCTTGTTTGTGAATTCCCTCCCTTGGTCCGACTGAATGCGAAGCGGTTGTCGCCCTTCTTCTTTAAAGATCTGTTGTAATCCGCGAATCATTTCTTTTCCCGTTTTCTGCTTTAAAGGCACCACCCAAGCATATTTAGAGAGTACATCAATAGCACACAGTAAAAAGGTATATCCATCATTCTCTTTCTTTAATTGGGATACATCTGCCAAATCTAATTGCCATTGCTCGTCGATACCGGTTACTCTTGTTTGTTGTCGCTTGAATTTGCGTCGAATGGGTTTATGTAAAGTATAAGTCTCTTGCTCTTTCAACCATTTTCTAATCTCAGCAATAGATAAAAGATGTCCCCTTGCACGCACTTGCCGGTATAAAGATTGTACTCCTCCATATCCAGTCTTAGGATTGTAATAAATCTCTTGTAGAATGGTTTGTAAAACCTTTTTCTTTTTCTTCATTTCTTTTTTAATATATTCCAATCTAGGAGGATGTTGTCTCTTTTTCTGGTTCTCTTTGGAGTTAGAAGAAAAGGAGAAGCTTGCGGTGTGCTAAAAGTCGAAGGTTCCTGAAACCCCGTATCGTCATCATTATCATCAGACTCTTTGTCAGCTAGAATGGACATAGGGGTACTGATTTTTCCTGGTCTCTGCATGGCTTTTATAATGTCTGGATTAGGTAGGTAATCTGTTGGGACATTGGTTTCTTTTAAGGCTTGAGCAAACTGGTCTGTTCCAATAGGAGGGCTGATTCCTTTGCGAGATCTAGTTTTCATCGTATTAGTTACTAGATCAATGATATTAGATTGGGGTATGAGTTTTCCTCGATATCTGATTTCTCCATCGGAATTCCATTTCAAGACTTTAGTTTTCTTGAGATGATCTAAGAGAAGTCCTGCTTTCTTTTGCATTTTGTTGCTAACACTTTTAATCACTTGTTCTTCCAGTTCTGAGGAACCTGGATCAGCAGCATCAGCAACAGGAGCAGGAGCAGCAGCAATATCAACATCTTTGTTTGCCTCTTTATTTTTCTGTGTTTTAGGTAATGGTGTTGTAAATGTCCTTTCCTTCCCCTGATCACGGGCTTGTTGTAAATAATTCCGATAACGGTGTAATTGATGTCCATAGAGAGCCACTTTTTCTTCAGGGTTCAAATCTTCTCTCCCTTGAATCTGATCTAACTGGTGTCCTAATCCAATGGTGGCTTGAAATTCAGGAGATTTAGGTAATTTTCCTTTCAATTCCAGTAACATGGCTTCAGGAACTAACACCATCTTGCGACTCATAATTTCAAAGGAGTAAACTGAGAAGCATGGGAATGACTGGGAAAACGCCCCCTTTTTGATTCAGTATTAAAGTTCGTCTGCGTTTCTGTATGGACTGGGGTTGAACCAGTCGCCTCAAGATGTGTTTCTGAGGAGCGAGTTTTTTCTTCTGAGAGGAGTTCAGTAGAACGTTGCCTTTTAAGAGGTTGTACACGATTTCACAAATTTTATAGATACAGTCATTAGAACAGTGCTTTAACACCTCTTTCTTTAACTTTGGTGAATAATGTGGCGTTGATAATAACTGCAATATGGGTAAATGAGGTTTCAGTCTAGATTTACAACAGCACACTTTGTTCTTTTTCTTCTGGCTTGTACCCATCTTTGTACAAAATGATAACTAGATTCAGTCTGTAAGGGTTTTTATACTCTCCTCTAGGCAGGGGCATAACCCAAGTGAGTGGTTCTCTCGTGTTGATCTCTATTTTTCTTCACTCTAAACTCTGCAGGACAATATCGACATTGATATTTCCCCTTCTGGTTTTTCTTATCGGGATCTTGTAAAGGACTAAAACCTGCCACTTTTGTAAACAACGAGGAGGATCTCGGAATATGATGAACAGGAACCTTAATACCAGGAAACACACTAGGTTGAATATCGGGAGTTCTCTGACTCCCTATAGGTCCAGTCATGGCTCGAGCCATTTTCTTTTGACCTTGTTTCAACATGGCTAATGTGGTATTGGGGGGAAGTTGGGTCAACGGAATCTGCTTATTGTTTTTTTTAGGAAGTTTAACAATCAGTTTCTGTGATTTCTTTTTGCCTTTCTTGGGAGATTTCTTTTTCCTGGGAGCTTTCTTTTTACTTGAAGCCGATTTTCCTATGTCAACCATCCACTGTGGGAGCTTTCTAGTTTTAGGAGCCTTGGGATTGATCACTACACTCTTAAGTCGTCGTTTTTTGGGTTTAGCTGTTCTAGCCTTAGCCAGGTTCCATTTCAATAAATGGCGAATAATGACTCCTCCAACAAATCCAGCTCCACCACGTTTCAGAATGGCTTTAATCCTGTTATCATCATTGACTTTTTTATTGGCAATGACACTTAAATCCTCTCGATGTTTATCGATGAAACGTTGGGTCTGCTTATTGATAGGAATGACTCCTTTCAATAAATTTTTAGCTCCAGCCAAAAACCATTTCATTAAGGCTTTTCGCCCCAACTCGATGATTTCTGTTCGTTTCTCTGGATCCCGTTCATGTTGTAAGCGTCTTAATGTACGTAGTAACTTCTTTCCAGTCATGATTTCAACTGAATAGGAAAACATTCAAACTCTTGTATTTATACTCTAGCCATGTAAACTGTTAGGGTCTCAAACAATTGACTCCTCAGTCGTAATTCATCAGGAGTCTGAGGGCTTAAATCTACAATGAGGTACCCGTGGGGTTGGCGAGTAGCATCTTGATAGGCAGACATTAAATGAGGCATGTCTAATTGTCTACTCAACACCACAATTTGAGACTTGTCTCGGGGATTTTTAAACAAGACTAAATAATGAGCATTTAAACTAATAGTGCGATGCTGAGCTGCTCGATCAAATACATTCTGAGTAATGTAAATGACACTAGTATTCCTATGATGAGCTTTCCGTGTAAACCAATCGACTATTGACTCGATCGCTTTACCTCCCATCATATCATCAAATATTAAAAGGTGTCGAGTATTGAGATCCGCCACTAATTTCTCATCGTCCTCGGGAATATTGCGTATAAACTTGACTCTGTCTTGTAAAGATTCGTAAGCAGATTGCCATTCTCGATAACACCAAACGATTTTCTCGGGGTATGGGGTGATCCAATGAGTATTTTCCACCAGTTTTTTAACAAATTCAGTTTTCCCCGACTTGGAAGGACCTGCTACTACCATAGTAAATTCGTGTTTCAATTGAAAAGGGGCTAGTGTATCGTAGGAGTACATGTTAAAGAATGACAAGATTTTGAGAAAATCATTCAATTTATTTGATACAAGAGTTTGATAATAGGTAAAAAAAATCAATGTTATATACAGGATCATTCAACAATAAAATGCATCAAATTCAAAATTGGTCAAAATCCAAAGGGTAGGGTTCGGTAGTCAGATATCCTCTGGCGTTTATCATACACAATCCTGTATTGTTTGGTAAGCGGTAGCGTCTGGACAGTATGTTGGCGGGTTCTATGAATATACTTGGGATAAGTCACATTGATGATATCGATTTCTTCTTTTAACATTTTTTCAAGGGCTTCGGGAGACACTATGGTTGAGGCTCTGTAATTCAGAGTCAATCCTTTCACTTTACACACAGATTTACCGCTCTCGGTGATGTAGGCATAATTTTTAGGTCCTCCAGACATGAATTTTACTATCCGATCTCCATCCAGTTCGTCGGTCCAGCCACCTAAACTGTTGATAATTTCAGGATTGAATTTACCCTCCTCGTGTTGGTAGATGATACTGTCGGTATCAAAGTATAGCACACGTTCCCCCAGTTGTTCTAAGGTTTCGTAGAGATGCAGGCGAGCATGAGCCGTGGTAAAACAAGCCAATACCACGTTACCGAAGGGACATTCTTCCAGAAATTCCCGTTTCTCTTGGTAATTGACTAAAATCATGTCCAAGTTGGGATCTTCAGAGTTTTCCAAGAGTTCTATCCCTTTGACCTCTAGACTGCAGTCCTGTAACAGCTGTTGTAATTCTTCTTCTTCGGTCAAATAACGAGATTTAGGTAGTTGAATTCTCTGAGCGAATTTTCCCCACAGACAGTTCAAAAACAGTTTGGCAATCGTTCTTTTGACTGGGTTTTTCTCTATTTGAGAGGGATCTAACATGATACCTTCTCTTTCAAAAATGTCAAGAATGTAGCTCCGTTTTTCCTCTTCGCTCTCACATTCGGGGGGAAATCCTGAAGCTTCTTGTTTTATTTTCAAAAAGGTGTCTATGTAGGCTTTGAACAAGGTGTTACTAGTTTGAGGAAAATGCCAGATTTCGTAAATGCGCTCAATTCGATATCCCATGTCCATCGCTTTATGGAGTTCAGTGCTTACCCAGGTTCCAGTGAGACAGCGTTCAGATTCAGAATGCAAACATTGGTACTCCGGTTCCAGACTCTGTCGTTGTTCGGCACATGTCCGACATAGGGGAAATAGTAATTTTCCTCCGGAACGATAAGGCAAGACGGGATGATAGAGACCGCGTGGGGGTAAAACGCGGCATTTAATCAATCCAAAATAGGCTCTCAAGTCTCCGAAATTATCACTTAGGACTTCGGGGTGTCCCACAGGAAAAGGCCTGTACTTTAGCACGTAAGGATACAGAGAACAGACATCTACATAGCGCATATCTCCCTCTGTACAGAACAAACGAATGGCATTGGTCCGGCCTCCATACAAGCTGTCTCTGGGATTCAAGGGGTCTTGAAAGTCTAATTCTTGTACAAAGTTCCGTAACTCCTCTTGGTTTTTTAATTGACTGTCAAATTCGTGTTCCCATATACTAATGACTTTATATCCTTTATCCCTTAACTCTTGTTCTCGACGGAGGGTCTGCTCGTAGACCGTGGCGTAAGTCCTGTCTGGATGGTGAGGATGAATGTCTGTGGTTCGATCTGGATAACAGGTGGGACAGCCATGCCAATAGCATCCATGGAATTCATACACTGTCTGCGTGTTCTCATCGTAACCGTCCACGGTGTAATTTTCCAGTCGAACCTCACCTCCGTTTTTAGCATGTCGTATAGAACATCGACGACCCATCCAGGCCAACCAACGGCAGGCTTTGATGGAATACTGGCGAGCAGGATGGTAACCCAGATTGGGAATGATGGCAATGGTTTGATCTGACATGAAACTCCGCCGGTAAGCTAAATTGGCAGTGCTGGCAAAAGTGAGAGCTTCCTGAAAGGGATTCACGCGAACCTGAGACTGTATGGTAGCTCTAAACTTTGCACAACAGCGCCTTAAAATGTCCACATCCGAAATACAATAGGCTAGGAATTCTTCTCGGAAGTTAAACACTTTTCCTCGTTGCTGTTCGTACCAGGCATAAAAATCTTTACGCCCCGCGGTGCTCATGTCGTCTGGGTTGTAGTAAGCGGGGGGTGGATAGACTCCCAAGTAATCCTGGTTCTGCTCCGTGTTGAAAAAATGAGGGAAATACCCTTTTTTCAGTTCTTGTAACCCAAAAGCAGAAGGCATCTTTGCGAGTGCAAAAGGTAAGTAGTTGTAGGAATCGATGAATTTTATGTCACAAATGTTCATGGACAAGATCTTACTTCCATTCATGATGACCGAGGGTTTGATGCAAGCTTTGTGAACGATATAGTTCAAGATAAATTGTCCATCGTATCCCTTAAAATTGTGAGCAATGACGATGGCCCCATCGTGCACTAAATGGGTGGTTTTGTTCTGACATTCAGATTTCAATAGCCAATCTACGAACTCCTTTAAGGTATCCGGTCCTTGAAACACGTGTTGACGGGGGCCTAAACTCTGACAGTGCGTACAGGCTTCATCCACAGGTAAATGGTCACAATGTTGACACACCCGATGAGCCACACACAAGTTAGGGGAATGAATTCCATGCTCTTGAGTGCACTCGAAATCGAAATAAATGTACAGCTGTAATTTGTCCTTTTTCTTCTCGGGCTTCTTTTGCACGTAACACTGGTGATCGCTCTCTACAATTTTCTTACAGATCTTACATTGTTTTTGTCCTTTGCACTTGTGGTTAGCTAATAATTTTTTGGTCATCCAGGTCTGACAGTGCTGGCATCGATCCATTAAATGACACACTGAAGTGTTGGTCTTAGAGTTATTAGGTTCTAAATGTCTCTGGTAACACCCCATGCTCTTAAAAAATCCGTGACACTCGGAACATTCGATGCTTAAGCCTTCGGGGGGACAGGGAGTGTCGCCCAAACAAAATGAGCAGCGATGAGGGCACTTGGTACGATGCTCTTCGATGTGGCTATATCCAACATCGCAATAATCACAGTAATATTTGTGTTCGCTGACTCCGGGCATGGAAAGTATGGTATCGTAATGCCCTCGATCTAGCAACACGTTCAGACATTTCCCGTTGCCGTGACCCTTGTAGATTGGTTTTAATTTCAGTGCGCGCGTGTTAGTTTCAAATTGAAAGATCTTTAGTCGAAATTCAGGGCACAATACCTGCTGTAACTTCCTCCACTCTATAGGGCCACAGGGTAACTCGGGATCACATCCGGCAAGTTCCATGAGCTCTAGAGCCTGTTTTTTCTGATCTACACTTCTACAGTCACCTTTCATCATTCGAGTCCATTGTTTTCCCCAGACTTCCAGAGCTACGGGATCCTGAGGTTTTTTACTGTGCAATCGAGCGACCACGATTGCTCGCGGTAAACACAAAGAATCCGTATTTTGAATGCTCACAATGGATTTTTTACCCTTTTTGAAATTCTCCTTGTTGAGGAGCAGATGTTTTTTCTTATTTCCGCCACTTCCTTCGGGATACTGTACATGAAAAAATTCGAATTGTATAGCTCCGTCGGTCATGGTGAAATCTCTCTTGGATTGCTGCACACCTTTAATTTTTTCTAGTATCCCCCGGGCGTCGAGATGCTTGCTTTGAGTAAATTCATACCATATGTCGGAGTCCAAAGAAGGGTGTCGTATGTTCAACCGCAGATAGTCGTTCGGACGGCAGTTCATTTCACTCTTGACTTCGTTCAACATGGCATCCAATACATTCCGGACAAAAGGAGAATGGTCTTTCTCGGGTAAAGGCTTAAAATTCACATTGTATACATTCTCCTGCACTTTGAATTTCCTAGAGTGTCGTCCGCGATCCAACTTGATCTGATAATACTTCTCTGCTTTTTTAGCCAATTCCCGTAGTCGCAGTAGGTTTTTTCTATATAAGCGCAAATGTCGGAGCAATTCTTCATTTCTTTTCAAAAGTCGAATCCTTTTCTGCTTCAACTGATATTCTTTCAAGCGGCGATGTTGGAGGAGAAGATTTCTTCTAAGCGATGTGAGCGGCATGATGCACTTGATTCAAATGATAAGAGAATAACGTTAAAGTACATAATAAACGTTAAGAACTGTCTAGAACATTCTATAACGTCGCGTGCTACGTCAAGAACAATAACGTTACGTCATCCTCAGATTGTTCTAGAAAGGCGCCTAACGTTATAACGTCATAATTCTCGGTGACTTCATAGAGAGCGGACGTGTTTTTACAAGAAGAATTTTACTCAATAAAAAATGCTATGAAATTATGCTTACTATAGCTTAGCATTATTAGCTTACTATAGCATTATTAGCTTGAAAACCAAGAAGCTAGATTACCAGCCGCCCTCGCTGGGCGGTTCAACACCTCATTTGCATAAAAAGTGCACTCAGTTGAACCGCCCAGCGGGGGGGCTTATACTACTTTCCTCTGAACGCTGGTCCACATTATTATATCCCTGAGCTTGGGGATAACGTGACAGCTGACTTTATTACTTAAGTCAGGCACAAAACATAATTTACAGAGAACGGTAAATTTCATGATATCAATTTAACCAATGAACAGTTTTCAGATATTTTTGTTGCTACATTTAATTATTTTTTGCATCTTGGCTTGGCGGAAGCTCGCTGGGGTCGAAGTGCCAAGAACGCCAGATAGAGCCCCGCCATCTGTCATGTACACACATTTAAATTATTGGGGATCAAAATTTGTTCATGACAATGACACGTGTAAAAATCAGTTCAAGATGGTAAAAAAAAATTCAGTAGTGGCGAGTCTCTAGAAACTGAGGTCTCTGAAATCTACGCCATCCAGTGAGCGTTGTCGGCGTATGAGTATACGCATCACTTTACACCGCATGCGCAGGTTAGGTTTTTTTTTCTACAATGCCAGCTACCTTCATACCCACATGAATAACCAAAGAAAGCATTTTAATTTTTAAATACACTAATAAACAGTTTGAAACTTCGATCTGCATGTGATCGTTTGTCCTTACCCATTAGCAAAAAAAACGCCCAAACGACTTAAGAACTTCCCTAAGCTTATGTTGATGAATTGTACTTAAAGCAGTTTCCAACAAAACTATTGAATTGTTCGTGGAAGTATATGAAATTTTTTTTTGAGTTTTTACGGTGCACAGTAAAAAATGATATGGAATTTAAAATTAATATTATTTAAAATTGTATGGCCTTAAAACGATGGCTTTTTGAGAATAGCAAAGTGTTTGTTGCATTCAAAGCTGTTTTGCAATGTAATGAAGTGTGCGTGCAGGCACGTAGTATTGTTTTTGAAATGGGGGGGGGGGGGGGGGGGAGGGGGGAGACAGACTTTCCCAAATCATGGCAAGCTATATTTAATAACACCAAAAACTTGAAAATCCTAATATGTGGGAGGGGGTGGGGGTAAGTGGGTAATTCATATATGTTAAGTTTCCCTATTACATTAAATAAAGTCCAAATAATTTCGTTCAATATTCATTTTTCTATATATAAAACTTTAAGAAAAATGTCGATTTCGAAATAAAGTTAAGGGGAGCAGGCCCCTCACCTCCTCCCTCTATGCTACGTGCCTCGCTTGTCAAGTCGAAAACAGGAAATACTCATTACGGCGACGTTTTTACGAAATATCGCTGCATCAGACATCTATGTGTATTGAAGTATGACACCTGCACCAATTCTTGCACTATAACACACCACAGAGAGATACAGATACCAAGATGATTGGAGAACTATTTCCGCTCGGAGTTTTCTTGATCGAGCCACGTAAACGATAGCAGTGCGAGGACCAATGCTATCACTAACGGTTGACATATATGGCTATCAATAATGAGAAAATATATCCTGTCAAATTGATAAATTAAAGTTTGACATTGCTACCGATTCGCTGCAAGGCTAAACAGTATGCGACAAAAAGAGTAGCAATCTTCAAGACAAATTTAATATTTAAAGCATAAAAAAGTTATATGTTTTTTCAAAACTACATTATAGTTGTTAGTATTTCGTGAAACAACTTGACTGGTTATTGGGGGGTTTTTTCTCTCAAAAATAAGGGTCCTTAAACGGTGTTTCCAAATGTACCGATTACCTTGTTCAATATTCCCTGGAACCACCATTTGCATTAAAAATTCCATAAACGCAATTTCTCCCATTTAAATTGTGAAGTCAACAACAACGAAAGAACCATGCAAACGTTTGTGATGGATAACATTTTCCAATGTATTATATGTATTATATCCATGTATTATGAACTGCATTTGTTTTACTGGCATATAATACATTATGTGCCCATCTCGGAATTTACCCGCAGAACAAATTCAGTTAAAAATTCCAATTCCAAAGTCAATTATTTCTTAAGTAATCTTTAGGCCTACAGGATAGATTTCAAACTTTCGAAACCTCATTGCACATGCATGATATATTTACATCCACAGCTTATTTGTTTCAATTTAAAAAAAAATTAAAGATAAGTTGAACGTTTCCTCACTGAAATAATTAGTATAAAAATTTTAATATTCCTCATTAAAAAAGATCAGTACTTGAGTAAATTGAGGAGAAGAGCAATAGTTTGCCTTCTTCTCTTCAGAGCTTTAAACAATTGCTATCATAATAGAATAAAAAACGCATTTATTTTTGTGTTTTTCTTTTGCAACAAAAATATTCAGTCATCTGGCAAAGACTACCGTTGTAAATTACAAACTCTCTTTTTCTTTATGCTGATAGAACCATTCATATTCTAATAAATATTTTATATTACTTAACAAGTTGCGTTTGTTGTTATTGTTCCAAACATAACAAACTATCGTTGTCATTTTCATACCTTTTATTTGATATAACAACCTACATCTGCAATAGATATATTCGCTCATATCTTTTTGCATAACTACCTATCACATAGTTTTGTACTAATTTTGTACTAATTTTGTACTAAAATGTAGTGAATATCTCCATGTAATTTAACTATGATATTACATTACACTGCGGTACATCAATGAATTTTACACATTACTATAATATGGCTTCAGATTTTTTGCGTCTGCAAAAAGAGATTTATAGAAAAAACGTAAATAACACTAATTTTCATGATTTGCTGGTAAAATAAATGTAAATCCAACTTTTTGAGTTTTATCATCTCCTCGTCATTATCAGGGAAAGTAAACATACAACTTTCTGGCTGGAATTACTTTTAAAGAGAAGTAACTCGTTCATTCTACATCTTACGTTATTTACAAAGTTGCTCCTACTTCATAACTTTTTTTAAAATCAACATTACTAAAGAAGAGAGACAACTCTTGATTGTATGAACTGCCAGTTTGTCAAATGACATTTTTCTCTTTTAACAAAATATACTGTCATTCACTGCACAATACGCATAACATATACCCGGTTTTTAGAAATGGTAAACTTCGTCTTTCAATGCCTTTAAATTGTCAGAATCTTCAATTTTTAAATCACTTACAAAAGCTATGTTTTTAGACAGAAATGACTCATTGGAAAAGTTAATTTCCACGTCTTCGAGATCGGATGGGATTTTCGATAGCTGTGTGTTTGTTAGTTTTTCGCTGGGTAGATGACTGGCCGACTTGCTGTTTTCTGAGTGCGAGATTTCTATAGAACTGACCTCGGTATCAATAGAACTCCCACCATATTCTGTTCTCTTCTTAGGAAGTGAGAATTGTAGAGTTTTCCAGAAGTGTTTCTCTTTCTTTTCACTCTCAGGCCACTTGATACATGTAATGGAAGACAGAATTTGTTTCAATGTCTCATCCACATCTTCCATTTCCGATATGTCTTCCAGTATGACGGGGATGATTCGGTGTTTCTTTTTTAACATTTCCTGCAGCGCCACCTGGTATTCGTATCGCGTCCATTCGCTGCTCAGAAAACGTGGCGATAGCACCAGGATGGTTCTCCGACTGTTGTTGATGGCCTCAATGATGTTCTCAAATATCGCTGGAAATCAAAACAAATGCTTTTATTTTTTAAAATATATATTTAACTTATTTTACATATTCTAAAGCCATATTTGAAGATAAATAACCTAGGGCCATGTAACTCAGACGTGCTCATGTTTGATCTCCGCCTCACATTTCCAAAATATATATAGATAGAAGAAAAGTGATCCGAGATCAAACATGACATACTATTAGTCTAAGTTTTATGAGGTTGAATGTAAGCATCTCTGATGGACCCTCTCTACACTGCACATTGGTCTCATTAACCTTTGGGAAGAAAGAGTGGAATTCCATTTAATTTGACGTAAAATAGATCAACTAGCAATCTACAGTGTTTGTCATAAATTGATTCAAGTATTCCAAATTTTAGATTTGATCAAGATAAGGTAATTTAAAGGTTTTTTTTTCATCGAACGTAAATATAAAGCTATATTTATTTATTTATTGATACCTTTTTGTATTTTTCCTGGAGTAGAATAAAATGTATCCTAAAAGTATGATAAAATGAAACTAAGTCACGCCTTATGTGATAGCGATTTCCCAGAGTTTAGATCTGTAACTCGAGGGTCATTGGCGCCCACTCACTAGTCTACTCACGGATGTGTACTCACCCGCCCCGATGACAAAGTCTCTGTAATGGAGACACAGGCGGAACCCCAGTTGCTCCTCCAGGATTGGTTGGAGTTTGTGGAGGACAAATTCCTCGTCCGCCCCGTCCGACTTATAGGACACAAAGGCGTCCCAGACTTTGTCGTCTGTAAATGTAAATTGTACATGACGCATTTATAACTAACGGAAAAACATATATCATACATGATAATATATATCAAAAGATATGTCATAAGGAATAACATATCATACAGGATAACATATATCCGCAAGGTCGAATGCTGACTGACGTTTTTCATACTTATTGTTAGGCCATTATTAATCACCTAATTGTCTACGGACTTTTCCAGTTTTTTTCCCGATTACGACAAAGAGCACACGGCGGGTGTGACCGGTCAGCAGAGGATGCTCCATGGCACCTGATCCTACCTCTAATTGTTTAGAAGTCCGTGTTTGCTCTGCTCCTGTTTTGTATTTTTCCTTTGGACTTTTGATTTTTTGAAAACTGTTCGTAATTACCACATTTCGTCAAAAGACATATCATTAGGAATAACATGTATCATACAGGATAATACATATCAAAAGATATATCATAAGAAATAACATATCATATAGGATAATATATATCCAAAGATATACATGTATCATAAGGTATGATATATATCATACGATTAACATTGTAGTATATTGTTCAAAAACTGTTCGAAATATACACCTGTATATATATATATATATATATATATATATATATATATATATATATATATATATATATACCTGGGTTTTTTTCGTGAGTTTTTATCAAAACTTATGACATATAATATTAACATTGATATATTATAGCTTTTTAAAGTTTGGCTTTCCTATTCGTGGAATTAATTGTGATCGACGATTAACTTTTAATAACTCTGAAAACAACTTAAAGCTCTAACTGAATTCCTTCTATAACAATTCATAATCGTTTGAACAGTATTTCTATATATTTTTACTCAGTAACAATTAACAAAAATGTGGAAAAAAAGAGATATGCAAATATAAACAGTAGTGTGCTTTCTTTAGTGATTCATATGGGCTTTGAAGGTATCATTACAAATTCTGTTAAATATTTTTCTGCAATGCCCGAAATCCTCATACCCTGTATAAACTTTCAAATAGAGTGCTTTCTTTATGTTTATTATTGGTGTTGTGGAATTCTATATTTATTATACCAGTACGATATTAAACTGATATGAAAAATAAGTCAACTGCAGAAAAATAGTTCAATCTTGATTGTTTGTGCCAATGTCTCCTGTGGTACATTATATCGATATACCGTTACTTTTTACTTTAAGAAGCTTATCTAAAGGGGACGTATATTGTATATATAGTAATATTAAACCCCATTAAAATCGGTTATTCTACTATTTGAATGGATTTACTAAAGATGACGTAATTATATTTTAATCATCACGATCTTTCTACCCTGACTTGGGCGAGGTTTAAAATAAGAAATGAATAGATGAAACACAATTCACATGAACCGACTAGCCCTGACTAAGGTTCATTCATCCGAATAGCAGTTGCTCAATTCTATGATGAACTGGATTTCAATCAGCAGGGAGGTTTAAACACACGTTGCTATTCATGCTCGTCTATTTTTAAACAGACTGCACCAAACACAACAGGGTAAGGGTAGGGGTTATTTTTTTGACGTCAGCAGATACCCGGAATTAACCTTGGTTCACATTATACTGTTCTTGTTTAAATCTTTACTAGTGTCTTAAAGGTATGTACAAGACACGTCAGGGTTAGGTTTTTTAAGTTAGCATTTACCCGGAGTTGAGTCAGTGTTCTTTCCTGAAGTCCCTACAAATGTCTTACCGTTGTCTTCGTAGGGCTGGAAAAAGTAAGCAACTTTCATCACCACGAGGACTCGCTTTTTCCAGAGACAGTAAGGTACGACCACCAGTAATAAGAGGAGAACCAGCAAAGCGAGCGTGCAGCCCCCCACCAGCCACCAGACCCAGTCCGGGTCAGAGGATGGAGCTTCTGAAATCAATCCATAATATCAATCCACACACATCTCAATCAGTTAACGAGGGATCTAAACGCTTTACATAGCCAGACGAGTTAATATTTTTTATAATATTCCTACTGTCTAGACGTATTGTACTCTTCTGTTAATTAAAATGTTTAAAGCAAGTTGGGAGAGGAAAAAAGAAAGAAAAAGATACAAAACACTTTCCAATGGAATATATTTAACTATTGCAAATCGTATATGTGTACTTTAAAGACATTTTGTTCTTCAAATGTAAATGTCTTATTTAAATAACTAAAATTGAAGTATGTTGTTTGTCGATGCATCAAAGTGCAAACGCAATTTTGAAACTATACGGTCTATCAATAAAGAGCACTTAAAATCTGTATTTTTTTCGCGAATAATTTGATACATATGGACTAGCAAACATATATCAAAAGCAGTGTTCCATGCTAGTTTTACCTTCAACTGGTCGGAGCTCTTGGCAGCTTTCTCCCGTGTAACCTGGCTCACAGTTACAGAATTCTTTCTTATCACTGATACTGTACTGGCAGAATCCATGTCCGCAGTCCCGACAACACTGAAACTCACACTTGGTTCCTGTGGCCCCGGGGTCACAGTCGCACCTGTCGATCCGAGTCTGTATCCCGTTAATATCCTTCAGAGTTTTGTTACATTTACCGTACACACAGTAGGAACCAAAGCATCGTCTTTCTGGCTTGGTACGATTCACATAATTTGATGAACATGCGTCCTGAGATGCGTTTCTGTTTAAATTTGTTGTCACCTCTGTTACAGTTGTTGTTATTGGTGATGTTGTTGTTTTTATTGGTGATGTTGTTGTCTGGCAGGTCCAGGTTCCATTTGATGATAAACAAATTTCGTTCTCATGGCAAAACGTACAATCAAAATCGGATAGGGTTACCTCTATGTCACATCTAGATCCGGAAAATCCATAAGGACACTCACAAACAGGCATACAATTCTCGTTTAAAGAACAGTTGGCTTCGTTTTTACAGTACTGGTAATTACAAGGATTGATTAAACAACAGTAGGTAGACCCTATTAGTTGGACAAGAAGTAGTACGATGTACGACCAGGCCATGACTGCTGTTTTACTCCCTCTGTAGCAGGTCAGAACGAGATCCGCTCTGGGACCTGTTCACATCCGGGAACTCTCGTCAATATCGCGACAGAAAAGTAAACAAACTACATATCAATTTCATTTTTACGGTTTGTGAATGGATGATTATCAGTAAATGTATCAAACTGATTATTGTAATTGTCTGTGCTCCACCAAACACGAAAGCTTTATGATATCAGGTAAATTTACCTTTCGTTTGTGACGTCATTGACAGGAAAATCTCGGTGGGGGAGTTGGTCTGTGTCATTCTATATATCAGATTCAGCATCGCTTCATTTAACGCTCTAAACTCGCACTAAAAACAAACATAAAGTTTTGTTTCCCCGTGTTCAGGTAATGGTTTTTTTCCCTCAAAAAATGTTATTTTAATGTCTGAAAATACAACCTTTAGTAATTGTATTTTTTTTTATTGTTGGTAGTTTAAAGAAAAGTCAAAGGTTATTAAATATGATCTTGATAATTTGCTTAGTAATAATATGAACTTAAACTTTTAAATAACTGCTTTTATGTGTTGATATATTAATAGGATTTCCTTTTCACTTTGCTTGAAAGTTTTAAAAAAGAAACAAGAAAGTCAAGGATTTAAAAAGGTATGTGATCCTTATTCACAGTTGCTTTCTTTATTTAAAACATTGTAATGTTTGAGTTTCGATGTTTGAAATAGGATCAAAGACTTGCCTTTGTTTGATTTTTTCTTCTTTTTAAGATTTTGAAAATATATAGAAAACTAAATGCGATCTCGTTGCGAGCAACGAGTATGTCTTTCGTACGATTTCGAAAGGATGAGATACAATCCTGAAGAATTAATAAAGCTAATTAAGGAGTTCAAACCTCCTTGGGGTCCTAATTTGATAGCAGCCCCTTTTTATTAATATCAAATGAAACCTAAGGTAATTTTAAACTCATTTCGTTGAAAATTATTTTTTGAGATAGCGGGAAAAAATCCGTTTTAGGAACGACTTTTTATTTCATTAAAGGGATCGTTAAACCTAATTTCAATGGTAGTATTCTGTTAATAAAAGTTTTTCTGAACATTTTCTCTTCTATATTGCTATTAAAAATGTTTCTCCTTTTTCAGATTTAAAAGATCAACGATTTAATCTTTCGGTACCTTCAAATCCTATATTACGTAACATATGAGAAAAATATAAATACTGTTTAGGTAAACAAATGTAAGATTTTTTCCGTTTTTCCTGATTACGACAAAGAGCACACGGCGGGTGTGACCGGTCAGCA
Organism: Magallana nippona; assembly: GCA_033439105.1. Classification (NCBI taxonomy): domain Eukaryota; kingdom Metazoa; phylum Mollusca; class Bivalvia; order Ostreida; family Ostreidae; genus Magallana; species Magallana nippona. The sequence goes on from CM065925.1 coordinate 50,387,639, forward strand.
GAGGATGCTCACTCCTCCATGGTACCTGATCCTACCTCTAATTTTTTTAGAGGTCCGTGTTTGCTCTGCTCCTGTTTTGTATTTTTCCTTTGGACGTTTGATTTTGAACACTGTTCGTTATCGCCACATGTCATTTTTCATTGAACAGAATGATTTAGCAAGACGCAAAACCAAACAAGAATTAGTCATTTAGAAATCATCATGACTGTATACAACCCAGGCCAAACAAACAAGAATTAGACATTTAGAAATCATGACCGTATACAACCCAGGCCAAACAAACAAGAATTAGACATTTAGAAATCATGACCGTATACAACACAGGCCAAACAAACAAGAATTAGACATTTAGAAATCATGACCGTATACAACCCAGGCCAAACAAACAAGAATTAGACATTTAGAAATCATGACCGTATACAACCCAGGCCAAACAAACAAGGATTAGTCATTTAGAAATCATCATGACTGTATACAACCCAGGCCAAACAAACAAGGATTAGTCATTTAGAAATCATGACCGTATACAACCCAGGCCTTATACGAATGTCTTTGCATTCAATCTTTTCTTAAAATATTCTGATAAAAAGTTCTGGAGAACTAAATTGTTGCTATGTCCTTTGTATTCTTACAATATTACGTCACAAAAGAAACATTAAATGTATTGTTTATCTCTCTTCAAGTTCTGGGGAAGGTAATGAAATATTGAGCTGCAGATCAACTGAATTATTGCGATTTGGCCTCTCCCACCTCTATCTTTTTACAGGTCCATGTTGCTCTGCTTTGAATTTGTATTTCGTTTTATGGAATTTTGAGATGGTTGACAGTTTGTTATTGTCATTTTTCATTAGTTTAAATTTTTTTATTGGTAATTTTATTAAAAATTTTTAGTGCACGTGTAAATTAATCCTAATAGAGGCAAAAGCACTCATTTTCAGGTAAGTAATTTTTTTTTTGACATTATCTTTTTTCTTTACATGCGTATATATTAAAAAAAAATAGAATTTTGTCATAGATTTTTTTTTAAAGGAACATGATGTTTTCACCTCATCAGGTTCTGTAAAATACAGTTCAGTCATTTAGTGCATTAGCATACCATTAGCAAACAAACATACAAAAAATGTATAGAACTAATCGTTTCATCGGTGTATCATTAAATGAAGAGACAACTTCGTATTAATTTAAACGTTCAAGAGTTACTTTTCTTATTGTAAAATTTAGCGTTTCTTGTCAAGTTTAGCAAATTTAATGGAATAGGAATACTATTTGATGTTGTATCATTTTAGCTCAATAGCATATGTGAAAACGTTTAGGTAGAAGTTTTTTTTTTCTGGTATCATTGCCATTATGTGACATCACAGGAGAAGAAAAAAAACATGCGTCGTGAATTATACATGTAATAAAATATAAATGCACACTCGTTGTTATTAAAACAGTGTAATTAATTGTTCAATCCAAGTACCTCAAAAACATAATTAGCAAACTGAACAATAAGCAGGGCTGTCTCTATATAAATGCCAGATATTTAACGGTTTCTAATCTCCAGCAATCTTGATCCCAGTTAAATTTCCGAATATTGGTTGTTTTTCAATAAATTTTAGATTAAAAATTTGGTCGTTGTATTGTTTTTGTTGTGCTAAGTGCTTACATAGCCCAACATTATTCAAATCAGAATTGAGCTCATTTGTATCAAAGACAATTTAATGATGCCATGGAAAGCAGGGTTGGCATGTTCATGAAGCTATCTTAAGACTAAGATATGTCTCAGACTACTCTTAGGACATATGCCTTAAGTCATTTTCTCAAAGCTGTCCTAATATAAGATACATTTTACAAATTGTCTTAACTTTAAGACATCCTAAAAGCTGTCTTATCATAACAAGAGTCAATATGGCCGTTGTTTATTTTCACCACTTGCTAAGAAGAAGAGACCAAAATCTACGTCGTGAACGAGTATTCAGAGATATAGACAACCCGTTAGACTATTTAGACGACACAGATATCATCTGTAAGTACAGACTGTCCCGGTATATGATTACAGATCTGTGTAGACTAATCGATAGTGACCTGAGACGACCTACTTTAAGGTCACGTTCACTAACCGTGTCGCTTCAGATGATGGTAGCTTTGAGATTTTATGCTACCGGTAGCTTTCAGGCCGTGACAGCCGATGTCCATAGAATATCTAGGCCTAGTGTATCAAGGGTGATCAAAGATGAAACTGATTGTTTGGTGAGACTCTCTCCCGAATTTATCAAAATGTCCACTCAACAAGAATCAGCACATCAGTTATACAAGGTTTCCACGACATTGCCGGTTTTCCAAATGTTACCGGTGCAGTAGATGGTACTCGCATCCGAATTTCCATTTAATGATGGACACTTGTATGTAAATAGGTAAAACTACCATTCAATCAACGTTCAAGGGGTGTGTAATAGCAAACTGAGATTCATAAACATTGTTTCCAAGTGGCCAGGCTCCACACATGATTCATTTATTCTAGAAAACGGTGCATTTAAAAATATGTTTGAGAGCGGTGCTGTTCCCGAAGGTTGGCCTCTTGGGGATAACGGGTAACCGTTGAGACCATGGCTACTCACACCTGTGATCAACCCTACAAGTCAACCAGGGGAAATATACAATGCTTCTCACATCAAAACAAGAAATACAGTTGAGCGAAGTTTTGATGTTCTCAAATCTAGATTTAGATGCCTTGATACCAGCGGAGAGACCTTTATTTATTCCCCATCAAGGGCTCGCAGAATAACCGTGGCTTCTGTTGTTTTGCAATATTTGTATCGCGAGTGAGGTTCACTTACCGACTGACTGTGTAAATGCCCGTGACAGAGGACGAATTGGCGCCCCCACTACATTGGTCCCTTAAACGATGGTGTGACAACGAGAAACAGACAAATCAACGGAAGCTTTTTCCGATAATAACATTCATGTCAAAAGACATACCTAAGGTATCAAGTTTATCACAAACTAGTATGATCTGAGAAAATTGTAAAATTTTAATTGTAATACATTTTCAGAATGTTTGTGTTTTGTTCCATTCTATTTCAGATTAATATATTGAAAACGACAAACATTTTTGTCACAAGATATTTTATTCGGGGTTAGTGTATGTAACCCCCATGCTACTAAGATATAATTGGTGCTTTTGTTGTTTAATTACAAGTTCCGCTTTTTTTAATTTCCAGAAGTTACCTCTAAATTTGAAGCTTTTCTCTTTCGATTCCCACTAACTCCTCTTGGACTTTCTGTAGTTTTCCGCCATACATATCCTCTGATGGTTTTTTTTACTGGAGGATTTTCTGCTATCGAGTTCTGAAAATAATAATTTCATGAAGTAAATATTTATCGATGAACTCCATATGCAATGACAAATTATTCAAAATTTCGTTCGTGAATATAAATAATTTTTCATAAGAGAAAAATACAAAATTGAAAATAGCTAACCACACAAAACAGTTAAATTAAGTGCGGCGACAGTTATTCATGTGTATTTTCAAATAAATCCATATAAGGTGAATCTTGTAAAATGTACACACCGTTACATGTATCTATTTGTCAAGAATTAGTCGCAGTTTCATCAAAATCAACCTCGCTGTTTTGCGGCCTTTTTTATTCGTTTCCGACATGTAGGTCGTTCATTTTTTTTCTAATTTCCTCCACATTTCTCTTGTGTCCTGTGGAATTACAGGAGTTTACTTTCGCACAAATCGACTCCCAAACTCGCTTTTTTGAGTTGTTTGTAGTTACAGATGATAGTTTAGAAAACAACACGCCTTTACATTTTTCTACTTCTTTAAGGAGTATTTGTAGCTTTGTCTCAGAGAAGTTAAATTAGAGGAAAAAAACATGTCATGTTGGAAATTGAGATTTTTCATTAAATTTACAATGTGACATATGTCTTAAGACATGTCCCAAGATTTTAAAGAAATATACATTTGAAAAATATTTTTATATGCTATCTCAACTGAAAATTTATCATACTCTGTAAAATGACTAGATACCTTAAAAATACTGCCAAGAGAAAGCAACTATATTATTATTAAGATTTATTCTAAAATATTACCTTTTGTGTAATTTTACATTAACCACTAGATACCTATATCTTGCATTTGACAAATATTGGTAGATTCCAGTGTAACCTATTTAATTAACAAACAGAAAACACCAAAAACCATAAAACAAAAACATATTAAAATATTTAAAAAAAAAAAAAAAAACCAAAAGAAATTATGTTAATTTCTCCATCATATTCTTCACTATTGTTTTGGTATTGCTAGTTAAATATTTACTGATATACTTAATTTGGAGTGTCAGTGTAATCCGCGCATGACATAAAATATATAATTATAAGAAATGTACATCATGGAAATGATTATCAGTGATTTGTGAAATTTTAATACAAGCAAGTTGGTTGAAATGTGCAAGAGATTTGTTTTCAAAAATTTATATTTGTCATTTCTTTATTTCAAATAATTTTTATTTTTATTAATGTTTATGTGGATATTTTGAAATAAAGCATGTATTGAAGTCTATTGTTCTCTAGTGTTTAACATGATTCATTAGCATTTGTTTTATAGCCTTTTATGTACTTGGTCTTCTGATATGCGTTCAAGTTAATTAAAGAAGAAATTTGTAGAACTTTCTACATGCCTTGTCTTTGTTGTTTCATGTCAATGTGGCACTGTATCTGCCTTACATACAATTATGTTTTGCTTGATATGAAAAATTCTAAGGACAACCAACCTTACAGTAATGTATCTAAATAATTAATTACAGGAACTGTCACGCCAAGAGTCCAGGTTCTTTGTGCAGCCTCTGTTTGCATTGATATGCGAGCGTCTCTAACTTTAATGCAAATTAAACTTAAAGATTACTTGCGGTTTAGAAGAATATTCATATTTGTTGTAAGAATTTTAATTTTTATATTTAAAATCAATTCATGGATACTTGTTTGACAAGCAATTAATTGTGTTACATTATTTACATTGCTAATGTAGTATAAAGTTTGAAAATAGAAATCAGTGTAATATTTTTAATTTCTATCTTAATTTAAACTGTCCATTGTTAAGTGTATCCAAACATTTACATCATTGGGTCTCTGCACTTTTCTTGTTATTTTATTGAAACATACCGCAAGGAATTCCGTTCGTCAAACATCTGGCCTTGTTTTTTTTTTTTTAAATAAAATTATTTAAATTTTACTTCAAGCTAATTAATTTTTTGTAAGCTGATTAAGATGACGGTTTTATTTTTATTTATTTCCATGTTATTAGTCGCCATCAAATTGTAGCAGATATTTTAACAATTTGAGGAATTTTGAATTTAAAAAAGTGTTGAAAATACACACAATAAAATATTTCACAAAACCATGAATCATCGCGAAATACTATGAATGATATTGAATTCAACCTATCACCAGTCGTTTTTATCCCATAAAATATTTAACTGTCCTTCATATATTAGTCGTAGATCATTTTTGGTAATTTATCTTATTGCAAACAATCTTTTTCAAATAACGAATTCTTTATTTTTTTATATACTTCACGTTTAAAAGGTAATGTTGATACGTTTTCAAATGTTTTTGATAATAATTTTGATAAATATCCTCTCAAGGATTATGGTCATTTTGTAATCAATATAGCTAGATATTCATCTACATAAAACGAAGTTCTGAAATATTTTACATAACATAGCCATTATGTGTTTTCTGATTTTGTAAAATATTACTATGAAATCAATCCTATTAGCTTAAGAACAATTTATGGGAAACCAAGGCATATAAGAAAATATTGTTATTATATGTATTCAAGCTTAAAATAAATGTTCAAACAATCTGGACACATATAGTGTATAAAATGACGGAGTAATGTCCATTGACACTATTTTACCAGTGTATGAATTGATAGTGCTTCCTCCTTCTGTCGGTGGTTGGCTTTTGTGTTCTTTTCCCTTAAGACCGCGGAACATTAACTGGCAAGATTGGAAATATACAGCTTACGTCAATTTCACCTGTTACAGTCAAAACATTTGAAATGAGCGGGGACAAATTGACGCGGACGTCTGAGAAAACATTGGATTGAAACTGTAGTGATAGGAAGTGTATTTTCAATCCATCGGCGTTTTCATCTTCCTACATAAGTTAAAGCGATCAACAAGCATTATATTAAGTATCAGCAAAGCGATTGAAAACATTTTATTTCATCAATAACTATATAATCAGCAAATAGGAGAAGATCCCAATTCGGGAGAGATTATACGCAAGGCAAAGCATTGTCCGATGTCTTCAGAGAATGAGTCTGTCTGAAATCAAGTGGGTCCATTGTTAAAACTGGGTTTATTCCCAAAGAAGAATAATTCCAATTCCGATTAAATAAATTAAATTATACCCAGATGAAGTTAGATATGCGCGTACATTGTTTATCTATCTACATTAACAAAAAAAAACCCACTTATATCGCCATTGTTGAAGACGTCTGAGGCACGTAAATATTTATGAAAATTCCGTTACTGATATTAAAAATCCACTTCCTATACATGTAACTACAGTTTCAATCCAATGTTTTCTCACACGTCACGCCCATTTCAAATATTTTGACTGTTACGGGTGAAATTGACGTAAGCTGTATATTTCCAATCTTGCCAGTTAATGTTCCGCGGTCTTAATGAACCACTGTCTGTCCTTCAATTCCGATCACTGTTGATTGACATCTGACGCCTGTCGATCCAATACGTGAAAACAAGGTCTTAGAATAACACATTCCATATAGATACTATAATTACATACATACTGTAGTTATTTTTATACTGAGCATATACTATATAAACAATGCAAGCTTATTCTTTGGTGAATGTTTAAAGCTTTAAGCTTAGTGATTACACTTAACAATGGTTTTGTTAAAGTACATGTTATTATCAAATATCATTATTCCCAAATATTAATGATCAAAATCATTTTTTTAAATTTTATTAGTAGTTTTATTAATATTGAAATACACGAAGTCTATCAACAGAACAGTATTCGATCAGGATTATCAAAACTTTTTTTGATTAATATTATTATTATAAAATTTATATAGCGCTATATATAATAAATGTTACTCTAAAGCACTTTATATTACATAAGTGTATGATATACAATTACATTTCATGATTAAAGTAGACAATAAACAGGCATAAAACATGATTAAAATAAATTAAATAGTGATAAGAAGATATGATTTTAAAATTACAATTGTTGTTTTCTTTTTCCTGAAAACTTTCTTGAAACTACATATGATTAAAAATAAAGAAATTTGCTGTTGTAGTTTTTCAGCCAAAAAAAACCAAATCGGCCCCCTAAGTGATTTTTAAAACTTTTTAATAAATTAAAAGGGATCGTCAAGTCTTTCAATGTTGATAAGTATTATAATTATGATGGTGAAACTTTCCAAACATTATTATCATATGCTTTTTTATCATTGCTCTCCGTGCATTGTAAAATTGTAAATTTAATTATGGAATTGATGCTTTTAAGTAAAATTTCATGCTTTAATCATCTTCGATATGGTATGCTTTCACTATCTATTATGCAGGAACATACCAGATGGTCATTCACCAAAACGTTTCTTTGGGGGACTATATTAATTTGTTTTGCAAAATAAAAAAAACTAGACATCTATTATTATGTAACGATTCAAAAACTAGTTCTTTTGATTGGCTTGTGGAGCAGGCGCTGGCCGACACGATCAACCAATCTAATCTGTTTCTAAGGGAAATGGTCGCCTCGCCAGTCAACATGCCACGGATGTCAAATCGTCACACCCACATTGTTTTAGGGTCAAGGTAAAAATATGTAGAAATGTTTTCCTTAATTGAATAAATGTGGTAAACCCTAATAAATAACAATATGTTTTTCTTTTTCGTCTTCTTTCCTAAAATGGTAAAGGAATCGGACAGAGAAGCATTTAAGAACTCTACAGGAATTGAAATGTAGATCTCCTTACATCGTTTTTTTTGTTAAAGATGTGCTATTTGTAAATATTTATATACATTGTATGTCTGTACTTTAACAAAAACTCAACGTAGCCTTGGGAAATTACATGCATATAAAATAGATATTCTTTGACATGGTTTTGTAATCTAAAAAATGATGAAATGTGCATTTGTGTTTTTATCGAGCAAACGTTTGTTTATATAGGGAATGTAAAAGTCTGTATCACACTAATAGGCAAAACGTGATAAAAATCATGGCAAATATATATAAATTAAATCATACAGAAGTATTAAGGTCCAACGCAAAATAATGAAAGATGTCAATTTCTGGTTTAATATACTTTCCCTACCGTCTCCTTTAAGTCCCTTTATTTTTCACTGTTATCCCTGTATCAGATTGGGCTGGAGACACGTTTTACCTGTAACCTCTGTATCAGATTGGGCTGGAGACACGTTACCTGTTCTCTCTGTATCAGATTGGGCTGGAGACACGTTTTATCTGTTATCCCTGTATCAGATTGGGCTGGAGACACGTTTTACCTGTTCTCTCTGTATCAGATTGGGCTGGAGACACGTTTTACCTGTTCTCTCTGTATCATATTGGGCTGGAGATACGTGTTACCTGTTATCCCTGTATCAGATTGGGCTAGAGACACGTTTTACCTGAGTCTCGTGATTGACACAGTGCCCGGTTCTTGTCCTGTTCTTTATTTTCCCATTTTATTCCTATTTTTGTCGACATAATAAAATCAGAATGTTAATGTGGCAGCTACTGACCAAGCGCACCTACAAATTCCACGGTTATACTTGTGCCCGAATCATGTCACGTAACAAAATTAGAAAAAAAACAGCTTCTGTTACCAAAAAATTAAAAAAGGCACAAATAATCTAATAAAGCTACCATCGTGTCGATGGACGAAGTTTTTCTTTTCCCTTAATACTTTAACATTTCAAACAATTACAATACTACGACATACCTACTGTTACCTAACTATTAATTCCATACAACAGCAGTTAAAGACATCCAGTAACCTAACTCTAAATACCTTAAAACTAACAATTACTACTGCAATATCACTGCATTCTATACAACCAACCGTTGCATTCCTACTGTAACTTTACTTTGTAAATCTTACAACCGAAAGTATTACTATTACTGGTACCTTAATCTTCAAAACTATCTTGGTGTTACGTGACTCTGTATAGCTTCAAATCAGCAGGTGCTTTTTCCTGAAACTTGAATATTTATATTTTACAATCAAACGTTGTATTTAACTGTAACTCGACTCTATAAATCTTACAAATATAACAGTTCCTTACTAGCCGTAATGGTACTCTTTATAAAAACAACCTTCAGTTGCATCATGCTGTAACTCGACTCTGTATATCTTAAAGCCAACAATATCATTTTACTTAACCTGACTTAGTTTTATGAACTATTGCCGTTTACACTGCCAATTTCACCATAAACTGAGGTTAAAACCAAATGATGCATTTTACTACAAATTGACCCTGGGTAGCCTTAAAACCAATAGTTCTATCTTTTTATGTAAATTGACTATGTATACATACTACGTAGACATACTACTATCTATAAATTAACCATAACAGCAGCCTTAAAACTTAAAAACAACCTACCGACTGTCACCTCTCTTTATGCCTCCAAACTAATTATGTCGTATTAACATTAACGCAGTCGCTTTTGAAACAATGATTAGTAAAACAGCACAATCAACATGATTCGAACGAACATTGTCCTGTTGTACATATTTACGTACATAATCCACCAACGCGTTACAATGAGTAACTGTCGTTTATGCCGCCATGTTCATCATAAACTGAGGTTATATTGCTGAACAGTTACCTATGTAATAGAGTGCTACTGTCAAAAAAGAGTAGTAGACTATCGTTTGATTCAGTGAATTGAAATATGATCACACTTTTGCTAGACAGATGGATGGACGGACAAATAGATGGAGAAATTGATTGCTACAGGCTTATATTCTTACACTTTTAGAATCGATTGCCTCTGTTACATTTGACTGTCATATTACAGTATTTGTGATTGCATCTATTGAATATCTCCAGGAAATAAAACTTATAGCTATGCACACCACGTATGATTTGTACCAAAATAACCAAGGGGAAATAACCTGACATTTTGAATGCATTGGAGGTTGAACTACACATAACGTTTAGTATTCATCTCACAACATATGAGCGAAGCACACGATCACTAGCCATCGTCCTTTCTCCTTTATACGTATAACACGATGTGTCCCAGAATTTGGTTTACATCCATGCGTTTTTGTCCAAAATACGGAAAAACATATACTGTTTTACTTTTTCATATGTAGATAAACTATGAACACAGTTTAGACGGCGTGATACTGTTAATAAATCATTGCATCATTGAAATGTGGTATTCTCCATTCTGACAGTGGAATTTTTTCAATGCATTCATAAAGGTTTATCATCTATAAAGTGCATGTCTGTGTTTTTGTTAAATTTTGCCCTACTGTAAGTTTTTATACACTGCATTTATGATTTATATGGTAGGCAATAAAATGGCTTTAAAACATTTAATAAAAGTTGTTTGGATTTATGACATTTGGAAAGTAACAGGCAAGAATGGTTTTATTCAAATCAGTTATTTATGTACTTTATGTGGTGCATATAAATTAGTTCATTTATAAAGGGAGCATGCTGCAAAGTGAACTTACGTTTATGATGACTTGACTTAAATTTTTAAAATTGAAACTTGATTTTTGGAATAAAAAAATTTGCAAATATAACTTTCCATGATTATTTAAAGCTTACATAGAAGAAATTACTATAGACTCAACAATAGACTCAACCAAAAATTAAAGAATTCCAAAACCACTATATGGTTATCTAACAAATCAATATGTCTGTAATTCGCATTATGACTGTAACCAGAAAAGGTTATAAATGCATGTTAGTGTCGTAATAAAAGATTTCCAAGCTTGTCTTTTGTTTACAAAAACTATTATTCAAATTGCATTTTTTAAAAAGTTTTCTTAAAATATATATACCTATGGATAATAATGGTTTCCTATATTCTAAACCAGGAAATTATCAATCTTACTAAAGTGGTAATAAAAAGAAAAGGCAACGCTTTTCGTGCAAATATAATTATATATTTTACAGCTTTATAAATCTGAACATGCAAGCAAGTTATTTATAGAAGACATGATTTGTCAAATTATTCACGTTGTTTGAGCTTTCTCTGTACAAAGTCATTACACATTACAGTTATCTACTTAAGTAAATATATTACTAATTTCTAAAGTCAGTTAATTTATTACATTCCTTACTTATGTAGCAGTATACCTTTATCACCTGCATATGGTGTTTTTGTCTCTCAGTTAATTCGATACGCAAAGACATGCTCTTCGTTTGAACAGTTTATAAGGCGAGGCAAGCTACTGACAAACAAGTTGATAAAACAGGGCAATCAACAGTCTCGTTTGAAGTCATCTTTTTGTAATTCTATGGTCGATACAACGACCTTGTCAGCATGGGTCGCATGCTGACTGGCGTTTTTACTAATTGTTAGACCATAATTAATTACCTAATTGTCTACGGACTTTTCCTTTTTTCCCGATTACGACAAAGAGCACACGGCGGGTGTGACCGGTCAGCAGAGGATGCTTACTCCTCCTAGGCACCTGATCCTACCTCTATCTTTTTTTTTTTGAGGTCCTTGTTGCTCTGCTTTGAATTAGTATTTCGTTTTATGGAGTTTTGAGATGGTTGGCAGTTTGTTATTGTCATTTTTCATGTTCAATCACTTATTCGTAAAATAAAACATTGCGTTCCTTAAACCATAAAGGCTATCTTCGCTTGAAGTCCTTTTTTAGGAAGAGGTCTTATTCTCTAATACATGTAAGTATACATTACTTCTCACTGGGTATTTTGAGCACGTATTGATACACGTACTCACTTCAGACTGGATATATCAATCTTTATACATGTCTAGTCACTTCAAACTAAATATAACTCCTTAGACATGTGTAGTCAATTCACACTGTGTGTATATATATATATATATATATATATATATATATATATATATATATATATATATATATATATATATATCCTTAGAAATGTTTAGTCACTTCAGATTGGATATATAAATCCTTAGACATGTGTAGTCACTTCAGACTGGGTATATAACTCCTTAGGAATGTGTTGTCACTTCAGATTGGATATATAAAATCCTGCGACATGTGAAGTCACTTCAGATTGGATATATCAATTCTGAGATATTGTAGTCACTTCAGATTGGATATATACATCCTTAGATATGTGTTATCACCTCAGACTGGATATATCAATTCTGAGATATTGTAGTCACTTCAGACTGAATATATAAATCCTGAGACATGTGTTATCACTTCAGATTGGATATATAAATCCTGCGACATATGAAGTCACTTCAGATTGGATATATAACTCCTTAGACATGTGTTGTCACTTCAGATTAGATATATATATCCTTAGACATTTGTTATCACTTCAGACTGGATATATAAATCCTTAGACATGTGTAGTCACTTCAGATTGGATATATATATCCTAAAAAGTGTAGTCACTTCAGTCTGGATATATATATCTTGAGACATGTATAATCAATTCAGATTGGATATATATATCCTAAGATAGTGTTGTCACTTCAGACTGAATATATAAATCCTTAGATATTTTAGACACTTCAGATTGGATATATAAATCCTTAGACATGTGTAGTCACCACAAATTGGATATATAAATCCTTAGACACGTGTTTTAGATTTCAGATTTAATATATAAATCCTTAGACACCTGTAGTCACTTCAGATTGGATATATAAATCCTTAGACACATGTAGTGACATCAGATAGGATATATAAATCCTTAGATATGTGCATTCACTTCAGACTGGATATATAAATCCTTAGATATGTGAGTCACTTAAGATTGGATATAAAAATCTATCCTTAAACATATGTTGTCATCTCAGACTGGATATATAAATTCTTAGACATGTGTTATCACTTCAGACTGGATATATAAAACCTAAGACATGTGTAGTCTCCTCAGATTGGATATATAAATCCTTAGACATGTGTAGTCACTTCAGACTGGATATATAAATCCTTAGACATATGTTGTCACTTCAGACTTGGTATATCAATCCTAAGACATATGTAGTCTCCTCAGATTGGATATATAAATCCTGAGACATGTGTAGTGATATCAGATTGGATATATAAATCCTGAGACACGTGTAGTGACATCAGATTGGATATATAAATCCTTAGACATGTTGTTTCTTCAGACTGTATATACAGGTTGGTTATATGAATCCTTAGATGCGTAGTCAAGTCAGACTATATTATATTAATCTTTCTCCTCTTTCTAATCCTCCTTCCCCGACCGTATTTGATCACTTCAATATACACAAACACCGGTTCCTTAAATAAGACCTCACCTGATACTTAAATTCTTTTAGTTACTTCTTGAAATTTTACATATAGGATACGTTACGTAAATTTTGCAAGCAATATTTCAATCAAAAATTATTCAAACAACAGATGTGTAGTTACTTTTGGTCCAAATATTTCAATTCAGATACATGTGTAGTATACATAGACTTTGTTTTTACTAGTATGTTGTTATATTTAAAGTCTTATTTAGCATAAAAGTTAAATTCTTAGATATTTGTAGTCATTTCTAACTTGATATTTCCAATCTAAACCCCCTGTCACACCGGGACTGCGTCATCAAGGTGATCCCACTGCGTCCTAAAAAATGTAAAACGCTAAGGTACATGAAGTAGAGTCTCCTACAGCGCCGTAACAACGCAAAAGCATCTTCATTTGTCGCGGTGGGATCGCCTTGAAGATTGTAGAACGCCATGCGACGGCGCGCACTTTGAGCATGCAAAATGTACGCGCTATGGCTCTACGGTCTGATAAACACGCAGTAGAAACGGAGTGGAGTCGCCGTGACAGCGCCGTAAGGTCTCCAACAGCGCCACAAGAGCTCCGTTGGCGCGCTCAAGTACCGCACATAATCGCAGTATAGACGCAGTGATGGGTCGATTGCGCTTCCACAAAGACATATCGGATTCCTTTGTGATGTCACTGCGTCTCTCTCACGCTCTCCCTGCGCATCCACAGTGTTTGAACGTGTTGTTTTTCATTTTGCTGCGTTTACACAGCGACCCCAAAGAGCTGTTGCTGCGATCATTGCGCTCTCTTGACGTTTCTTTTGTGTTCACTAGTGTTTATACTGCGCTTCCACGGCGTTGTTAGCAAGACCTCAACAACTTGAATCATGGCGGTTTTACAGTAGCAAGCGATATAGTATTCTCAAACTTGATGTGGATGACTATGTAAAAAGTAGCATTTGCAAATATTCCAGGACCTATTAAAGGACGTAAATGGAATCATGCCCTTTCGTCCTGGTGTTGCTAGCCCTTCTATGTTTTCTAACAAGTAATAAGGGTTCTTTTTGTAGCCCTGTTTATTAAGAGTTTTATCTTTCACAAATTATTTAGAAATTAGTTACGTTTCAATTACAATCTAGCTTATTTCATTAAGAACAAAAAACAATGTTTTTATCATTCATTTACTAGTTGTAAAGTTTAAAAAAAATTCTTTTTTGTTTCCCATACCATTGTACAAATTAAAATTTACCTACCAATAAGTAAAGAACTTCTTGTGCACGCAGTCAGCGCGAAAAGTACGTCGGACGCGAGGTAAAAAAACATGAGCACGCCATGAGCGCTTGGCGGATATTCAGCGAGAGCGCGGTCAATCGGCAAGTAGAACTCTGTGGAAACGCAGTTACACGTCGTGGGAACTCCGAAGAAACGCCTAGGTCGCCTTAAGGATGCCGCGACATCTTCACTGGTAAAAATTTCAAAGAAAATTGTACGTTTTTCTGAATTTTTCCTGCGATCTTACGGCGATTCTAGGAATTTTACAACGCTGTGAACACGCTGTGGGAACGCAGCTTGGTGTGACAAGACCTTAAGAAACGTTCAGTCATTTCTCACGGGTATATCAAAGTTTAGTAGACAAAATTTTCTTTTGGTTTGCACAAAATTCGATATTCATTAAATAACAAAATATGTTGTGAGCCTTTATATTTGATATGCCATCATATTGAATAATATATTTTATTTAACAAAATATATATTCAAATGATTGATAACTTTCAATATTTTATATTTCTCATTTGCACAAAGAGGAAGTAATAATGCGTTCAATCATAATTGTCAAGCATGCGTATTGTATTACTTTCATTTTGTGAGAAATTGTTTCAAACAAAATGGATATAAAACGTCAGTACAAAAAGGTTAAATCTAATAATCTTAAGACTAAGAAAATTATTCACTTTTGATGATTTTATTACTAATTTTTGCTTGGTATGATGTTTCTTTAAGTAATAAAAAGACCACTTTATATACCGTACACAATGAACAATTTGTTCAATATAATTTATAGGACTTTCCAGTTCAGCGGAAAACAGAACAAAGACAACCAATTTGTCAAAGAAAGCCATAGACAGAACAATCTTGTTAAATTTGTGTTTTACTCTCTGTTTCTCTTAAATGTCGTATTTAGGACTTTGTCGAGTAAATAAAGTGCATATACAGTAAAAGTGCTGCATTTTCAGAAAGCTTCTATTTTATCGTGGTGTGCTTTTCTCCTGCGAGGGTCGGTCCCACCCCCTATTGTTTTGGGCCGGCAGCCGTAAACATGCAGAGAGCAGCGTGCTTGATTTATTGTGTCTTGTCATCAGTCGACAGCCTCGGGCAGTGACGGGACACAAAGTCAAAAGACACTCTCTCTGGCGAGGAAACACTGGAGAACCGCGCCATCATGTGAATTTCTGTAGAGGATTATGTTGGAACTATGACCAGAAACTGAGATTCTGAACTTTTATTTGTTTAATTGTGCCCCCTCACAGAGGAATGTCTTAATCACAGCTGGGATTCGTCATTTCACTGGTATGTCGGTATGTTGTCTTTGTCATGTATAACTTTCATCTGTTTCCATGGTTACTCATATATCACACAGAATATCGGTCAAATTGATTTTAAAAAAAAATTATACAATCATATTTTATCTCAGATTTGATTTAAGGATAGTTGGTTTTATATAGTATTTTTTTATTATTGTATTTGTTGTTGCTTTCATCCTTTAAATGTTTGACAGAAAGGTTGGAACTGGGTTTTTTTTCAATCAATCAGACTGTTTTCTTATTTTCTCCACAATGTAGGCCCTTCTCTCCTTCCTACCAGACACTCTCCTCTATAAGATTAAAATACTGGACTTTACGTCATTCTTTCTCACGTACAATGGCGAACGCTGAAGATTTAGAAGTATTCGTCTTTTCTCTTTTTGGTGTAACATGTGATCTAGTGCGAGTGGTTAGATATCTGGAAACGCTTGAAAGTATGGTGTCCGAAAAAAAAAATACGGGTAGATATGCGTGTTCAAGAATTAACGTTCTTGATGGTCGCCATGATTTGAGTTTGACATGCGCTTGTGGTCTTTACTAAATTTTGTTTTAACGATACTTAACTTGATTTGAAATTTTACTCTTATCATTAATTTGTCTGGAAACGCTTCTGACTGACTCAGTGGTGAAAAGTATTTGTTTATACACGAGTTACTTTAATTTGCAATGTTATAAGGCAGATAAACATATGCTAAGTCAAATGATTTTTACCTTTACATAATGTCGTTCATAGCATTACTTAGATTTGTGCGAATTTTGTCGTTCCCTTCTGCTATTGCCTATTTGCTGTCGGACTTTTTTTTCTGATGGACTGGTCCTAACGGTTATATAACAGACTACGCAGCTTTTAAATGTTTTATCTGGAATTTTGTAAAATTTGGTTGTTTTCGACTGCCTTTCTGTATAGTTTTTGAACAACTTTAATGTGCACTTATTAATAACTCTTTATAACTTTTCATACCGTTATTGGTAGGGAGGCACTGTATCTGGTCTAGATCTCTGCTATTCGTGACTTCAGCTATTCGGATCCTTTGCTATTCGTTGTTTGGGCTGTTCGGGTTCTTCCTATTCGTGGCTTGGGCTGTTCGGGTTCTTGATATTCGTGGCTTCGGCTGTTCGGGTTCTTGATATTCGTGGCTTCGGCTGTTCGGATCTTTGCTATTCGTGGCTTCGGCTGTTCGGATCTTTGCTATTCGCGGCTACGGCTGTTCGGATCCTTGGCTTTTTGTGGCTTGGGCTGTTCGGATCTTCATGACTTCAAAACGTGACGCTTCATCATTGAAACCATGTAAATTGCATAATTTCTCCCCGTTCTCTGGTGCTATAACCATTTCCATTGACATTATAGTGTCAACTACACCACAGCAATTAACGGCCACTCTCTCTCTCTCTCTCTCTATGGCGCAGAACCTTCATAAGTGCAAATTCTGAATGCTACTTAATAAAACGTTTCAAAATTCTAGAATAGACATGTGAATTGGATTACAAAATAGAAACAAAAATGAATATGTACAAACTTTAGAGTTTTTTTTTAAAATTTGCTAATAAGTTTTCATGCACATATCATTGTAGCCATTAGAAGTCGCTTCATATTAACCCTTATTATAGATATAATATTATATTGATAGATGGCAGTTTTTGTTTAAATTGGCATGTACAAAGCACTGAAAGAGGAAACACATTAGTCGACTTGTGATAAGGAGTTTCTAACTACATTAGCGAGCCCAGTGGCTAGTGATTGATACAGCCATGCACAATCTAAGTAAACTCACCTGCATAAACATTATTGATTTAATTTCACATCATTTATCTAATCTTATTTGTAACGAGGAAAAACAATATTATAAAATGACCGTGATACCCAACACCTCTAAGTTGTTATGTTAGGACAGCTACAACAAGTTGAAAACTCACAGCAATATTTCTATAATACATGTAAGAAATGAGAAACAAAAATAATTCATTTTTAACTTCGTACTTTTTAAAAATATTTAACCGCAAATGCCAAACTTTTCCCATGCGAAAAGTATTTTCAGTCTGTTTTTAAAATAACTTGAATTAATTCAGATTTTGATGATGCGTAAACATTCTTCTCATTTAATTTATAAATTCAAATCTGATAAAGAGATATTTAAAATTATTTATAAGTAAGAACATTAATATGATAGAGATTCTAAATACCAAACGAAATGGATTGTGGGAAACGGACACGAGGTGAAGAACTGCAAAATATAAACAATGTACAGTTCTCCGTGCAGAATATATCTGCCCGGCGTTAGTCGTAAACTTATCAATGTATATAGTGACAAGGCGAAGAGAGCCTGGACCAGCCCGTACCGCTTGCCACGCGGTGTTAGTTGTACCGGTACGAGTCCCCTGTCGAGCGGCCAGGGGTTTGTAGATCAAGAGGCCGCTGTCAGCTGGTGTTTTTGTCGGACTATGGCCTCCCTGTCGGGGTCTATAATCTCACAGCCTGGGCTTAGTTTGGGATAAAGGCCGAGGTCTCTGGAATACTGTTAGATTTCATTTGGTAAGGGTACGGTACGAGGTGTTCCGGTCTTTCGGTTTATTTCTAGACCTTTTTATTGTAGAGGTGCATGCGAGGTCTTCCGGTTTATTTCTAGACCTTTTATTGTAGAGGTACATGCGAGGTCTTCAGGCTTACTTAGAAAATGACTTTCGTAAAGGTATATACTGAGGTGTTCCGTCTTACTCTTAGACTTGGTTTGGTATGGGTAAAGGACGGGGTCGTCCGGATTACTTCTAGCTGTGTTCGGTTATAGTACAAAATGAGATCTTTCGACTTAACTCTTGACTTGGTTTAGTAAGGATAAATGATGGGGTCTTTTTGCTTACTTCTATAACGAATTTGGTGTTAATGCAGGCCAGTGTAAGTAGACTTATCAGAGAGATTTCAAATTAAAATCATATAATTACATTTTCCAGTGTCTTTGTCTGTGATAACACTACGAATCGTTTTTGTAAAGTATGGTCCAATACATTCCATTAATGGCTATCTTAATATTTAATCGTACAATTGCTGATAATTAAGTAAATATAATATATAAATATAAGTAATATGGAATCATTCTTTAAATAATTTGAGGTGATCAGATACAGTCGAACGTGATCAAATCTATCAAAATGGCCTTCGGGCTTTATTAAATTTGATCAGCCCCGACCATATTTGATCACATCAAAGAATGATTCCTTATTCCTTGAATCATTTGTAGTCAGGGTATTCTAGGGCTTTGTTTTTGGTCAGGGAAGATTGTGTTAGTAGCCACAGCGTTGTTCAGGTCAAATCATCCCGTGAAATGTCCCGAATATTAATGAGATGTAGTTACTCGCGTCACTATACATTCCTCACAGCTTGACCTCGGAATATCAAACCAACTACGATGTGAATTTCAGGAATTACCCACCCCCTTTTTATTTAAGAAAAATCAATGTTTAGTATGAAGCAGGTTCAAGTAAAACTTCCCTTGCAAAGTTCAGACTGTTTTTCAGTGATATAAATAGTTAAAGCAGATCAAACAAGAATGTTTAGGCCCCAGAATGTTTTTCTCCAAATTCCCAAAACAATCTCTCTTTCTTGGACTATTTGATAAGGTCATGCAAACACGAGACAGACTAGATTCTGAAAGCCATACATTACATGCATGGTGCGTAATAAATTAAGAAACGATAATAAATGTGCAGAATAATAGCTTCTCATTTAAATAAGCAGTTCCCTCTACTGCGTCGGAATACAACGTAAGTATGGCATTTCATCTAGATAGAGGAATTAGGTCTGGTAAATCTTGAATTGTTGGCTGTTAGTATAGATAGTAATTGTTTGTTGTTATAAATTTTATTAGTCATTTTCGTTATCGCGCTCCATTTCCACGTATTTCTGGGTTTAGGTAGCGAATTAGTGTAGATCACGAGTTATCGAACGTGATAACTGTAATATTAGCCAAAAGCAGTCGATTGTGGTTGATTTTTTATGTTTTACTCATATATCGTGAAATATTTTACATAGAAAAATTAATTAGTGTCCGTAATTGTTCGGTGTGAGTCATACATACTTATGATATATAGCTCGGCAGTATTCACCTGAATGCACGCTTTCCATAGATTTGTATGCAGATCAATTAAAGTGTTAATGTGACATTTGTCAAATTCTGCTGGGGGCATCCATTGGCCAGACTGACTCTTTCCCTGTACCTTTTCCCTTTGTTATATTTTCTTGGGCTTACTCTTGTATACACAATCTCACAAACTGTGGACACCAAGTTTATTTAACTAAAAGTGTTATTCTCCAATGTAAACGAAGCTTGGACTCTCTCTCTCTCTTTCTCTCTCTCTCTCTCTCTCTCTCTCTCTCTCTCTCTCTCTCTCTCTCTCTCTCTCTCTCTCTCTGCGTTTGCTTGAAAAGTGAAGAGAAAAATGCACTTCTTCATCAAATCTTCGCCGTATTTCTGCATTTCTAAGTAACTTGAAAATTATTTATCAATTAATTTGTTTTCTAAAGATGTCACCATCACCGCAATATAAAAAGCCAAAACATTCATATTCAGAGTTAAATGTATTGGTGTGCCCTTGGAATCACTTAACACTGTCTTAAATATGATAAAGTGTTTAACAACTGATTGCCAATCATCAAACATTAATCATCATCATTATCGTTGTTGTAATTAGAATTCCCTAATAAAGCCAAATATAGCAGACGCGTGGATTTCTTCTTGCTTTGATAGGCCTAGGACGCGGTAGGGTGGGGATTTTTTGACTCCAGTAGACAGATTGGTCTACATGGAGAAGACTGATAAGTCTCTGCTATTTTTCAATGATTCAGCAAATCATTCGTACTCTTTTGCACACCCCTGATCTGTCAAACTACTTATTTTGAAATAATATTAGTGCTGATGAATTAAATATATCACACAATAATAACCCGTAAACTCAAACCCTGTAAATAGGACAACGCCAATAGCATAGTGTTCAATATTTTAGAGTCTTTCTTTAGTGTTATGGTATACAATGCAATCAGCTATAATACGAAAGAACCTATAGCAATTCTTGGTTTAAATGTTACATAGCTTTTAATGCTTGAAGGAGGCGTGAATAGAGGTTATGTTGCTCCGTGTAGATTACAGGAACCAGTCATAATTACATTCCTTAACAGGATACAAATGTAATACCTGAATCAGTGGCAATTTTTGTTACATGCGTAACGTAACCATTTAAGTAGTAGTTAATCACTGTAACTTGTCCTTATCAATATTACATTACATACCCAGTACTGGGACTTAACTGCAGCACAACATTCAAATAAGACGTGCAAAAAATCTCTCTCTCTCTTCCTCTGTTCTCTCTGTGTTCTCTCTCTCTCTCTCTCTCTCTCTCTCTCTCTCTCTCTCTCTCTCTCTCTCTCTCTCTCTCTCTCTCTCTCTCTCCTGTCAAATAAATTCTATTTGAATACAAATTTCAAACATTTTTGGTGTATCATCATTTTGTCAATAAGAGTAATCTGTCAAAATTCAATATTTCCTTGATCCACCGACAAGCAATTAATTTGAAACCACCTCGAGAATTGCAATCATTGATCATTAGTTGTGGGAGTATGTAATAAATCTTGTACGAACATCAATATACAAAACATTTACTCTACATTAAATATTAAAAAATCAAGTATGAGTCAGATTTTTTTTCTTCATAAGAGACCGAAATTTGTAAATCAAAGTAGCAGGATATATTTATGAGAAAGTACATGTGTTCGGACTAAAAGAGGTAAGCCAACTTCTGATGCCCTCGGTAACAGAATCACTGTGGACAACATTTATCCCAGTAATCATCGACTTTATTCTTTTTTAAGATTTAAATAGTGTAAAAACAAAACTAAACCTTATAAAAAAGTGCATGCTTGCATCTACAGAAAAAAAAATTATTTACATCATCTTCTCTGGTGACTTTATAGAAAATTTAAAGATTTTAAAGATATCTACTTCATTGAAATTGAATTCAAACCCGAGATTAAAGGGGCTAGGTGATCAACAAATTATCTAGGGACAGGAACCAACTAAATTTTTGAAAGATATTTTTTTGCCATTAACTATTAATTTCACAAAGAAAGCTTAAATATCAAGTTTCCTTTAATTGTCTTTACATGTTTTACATAGAGATCCCTTTTTTCCATAAAGTTTGAAAAAAGTTAGAATTTTTTTTCAAGGCAATCAAGCCTTTTTAAGTGCGAGTTGGATATTATTTATACACAAAATACCTGTTTTTACTACACATACTAATCAATTAATAACTACAGAAAAAAAATAATCTATGAGAAAGGGGGGATGTGGGAACACTCTATACCAAAATACTTTAGAACGAGTGAATGATGTACTTTGCCTATATTTGTAAATTATCTTAAAGCTACATATTCGAATCACGTTTATATTTTTGGCGATTCAATTCAACTTTTACAGTTATACACGTTTTACAACACTGAGAGGATTAAATTAGATTTTATTGCTGAATGGCGCATTATTATTACATTAACAACAAGTCTCGGCATTTTAGTGCCATTATATATACCTAACTATATATTCTAGATTTGTTATGCTCTGGAGAAGTCTTTAAGGCATGCTACTCTATTCCTCCACGAGGAGTTATATTTATTCATTCAATATTGTGTAACTATTTACACCGTGTACAGTTCTTGGTACTACGGATTTGTGCATCTCTTCAATCATCCTCAACCACTACATCAACAGCTTTGCATTGTAAGTTAAGATTCGATGCATGTTTCCAATTCATTCAGTTTGGGAGTTTTTTTTAGCACTACGTAGGACTTCACCTAATTTTTATAGTGTAAGCCTGAAACACTCGTTTCTCATCGAGAAACCAACTTCTGCTGTGTGTTTGCGGTTTTTCCTCCTCTTTTAAAACAATGTGTTTAATTCTACCAATTCTAGACGTTTGCTAATTAGTCTGTTGCGTTAATAAGTCGTATCCCTCCGCTTTAACCCGCCCTTTGACCGCTGTCACACTGAGAGTTTTTTTAATCTGCCTCCCATCTGATGTTGTGAGTAGAGGTCAATATTCAGGCACAGAATCAAATTATAAATCGGGACTTATTCAACAATTTGTAAGTGTTTGGATCATTCCATTTGACGACTCTGTCTGTCGTGGGTACTTTCGGTTCAACGACTCTAGTCGTAAAATATGCTATTTTATCTGATTAGTATGTAAATGTATGGAAAATTAGGCAACGCTCTTCACCAACGCCCATATTTGTTTTTATTATTTATTGAAATGGCGAAATTTAGTCCGGTCTTATGTTCTTTAACGGAAAACTATAACTGTGCATAGAGACACCTATCGGCGTATTTGACGAGATTTGACGTGATCTGACATTTTTACAGATAGATTGAGATCATGGGGCTTTCTTCGGCTGAATATTAGATTATTTAGATTCCATACAAATATTTCTTATATCTTTGTTCGTATTCTAACCTAACTTAAACACTTGTCGTTTGCCATCACTTCTCCATTTACGGTAAACAATGTTTGTTTTTTAATTTATTTAGTTTTAATTTGATATATTTTAAATCTCTTTTGATAATATACATATAATTTTTGTTCATGCTATTTTTATATATACCTTTTCATGTTGTAAATTACTATTTGATTTAATTCATTTTATGATTTAATTTAATTGCTAATATTTTAAGTGATTTCTTTATATTATCTATGACATTTTATTGTATGATTCATTGCTTTTTGTACAGATTATCTATCAAAATTTGTAGATGGTGACTATAAATTTATTTCCTGGTGATGTGGTATCGGGGTTTAATTATTTAATAAGTATTTTGTGACAGGTAGAGAGGTGACAATTCAACGCATGCGTTCGTTCATGAAACATGAATCTGTTTGCCGTTAATTATCTTTGCATAATTTTATGTACGGCGGTAAATCATTTCAAGAAAATCTATCTTTAGCAAACGAAGAAAGTACTGACTTTAGACGCTAAAAGCTAAATGACAAGTGTTGAGTCCTGTACCGGAGTTATATATACATCTAGTGTGCTGTTCGCCATGGTGCGATCTCGTGGGTAATAAATAGAAACCTTTGTCACTGCCACTCTACAATCACCGGTGTGCATTCTTGTCTGGAAATTAAAAATATATACACTTACACAGTGTAGTTCCCCGCCCCGGGCACTGCTTCTACAGCTATTTTTATCCGGAGTATGTGACGTCACGGTCTGCTGCTAATGGTCAATGTTTGTATATGGCGTCAATATGCACACTGCTTGTCATTGTTGCTATGACGTCAAACGTATTGGTGATTCTTAACAAATGTCTGAAGATCTGTTGAGACCCAATCTTTTTATTTCAAACTTCCTCGGTTTTAAGACAGTAAGGTCTTTAAATCAAATTTACTTGTTTTTAAAAGAAACTGTAGAATAAAATTTGATGAACACAAAACGGCAATTCCCGGTAGATTTTTAGCAATGTAAAGAAATTGATTATTAATTGCATTTGATAATAGGACAATGACACTGTAAAGGACAAACAAAAAGAAAAAAATCCTACCTCGATAGGATTAAGGATCGGGTCTGATCAATTAGGATTAAGGATCGGGTCTGATAAATTGTTATACGTTTTGATCACGTAAAGTAATGCCACAGCAGCGTCATCAATTTCTGATTGTCTGACCGCAGCACTTTTCATTGGTCCAAGGACTGTTCACAGAACTGTCTTAATTTTCTGGAATCAAAAACAATTTCGTCAATACAAAATGTCAGTTGTTCTAAAATTATTTAGAATAGCAAAATAAATAACAATCCTGCATAGTTACGTTCACATGTTAATTAAAATTTACTGTCAGGGGGGAGCTTTAAAATAGGCCGATTCTAAATTTAAAGGTGAATAATTCGATTTGTCTGTGGAGGATTTGGCATAGTCTAATTAATCCTACATATCTTCCCTCGCTAGACATTCCTTTAAAATGACAACTTCAATCCTCGTAACAAATGATCTCATCATGTATTGTAGCATTCACGAGGATATATAACAGCTGATTACAACAATCCAAATTTATTACAGTTTAAAACAGCGAGAGACAACATACTTATACATTTTTATTTTATTTTCCAGATTTTGATGTCGCCACGGGTTGGCATTGTGTATAACATGGATGTTAAAGTTATTTGTGTACTATTTGTTGGATTATTCCTCGGACTGTGCTCCGCTGTGAGTATTCCCTCTGACAGTCCCCCATCGTGCCGGGGATACTGTGAAATATTCAGCGACATTTGTAAAAACGGAGGCACGTGTGTGGAGTCTGCTCCATGCAGCAACTCGGGAAGCTGTATATGCCCCGATAATTATAGTGGTGAACATTGCCAGAAACTGAAAAACCCTGGAGAAACTGCCGAACAGAAAGCTAAGAAAAAACCAAGAGTGAAAAACAATCTGCTTCTTTCTCTCTTTAGAAGCTTGGCAGCGCCTAATGTCCTTCAGAAATATCCAAATCACGTAAGGAATTCTAAACCGAGAAAACACGACAAGGATGATAAAGACACAGCAGCAAAACAAGAGCAGGTAAAACAGACGCCCAAACCAATCACCACTACTTCTAGCACTAAAACCGCTAGTACAACTACTAGTACCACCACTAGTACAACTTCTAGTACAACAACAACAACTACTGAACCAACCACAACAAGGACTATGTCAACACCGACAACAACAAGCCAGAAAACTACAACACAGAAACCGAAGGAGAGCACAACAGTGACAACACCAGTGACAACAGAGATAAGTAGCCAAGAAGTGACAACAGCTGTGAGCGAACTATCCACTATCGAGGATCGTCTGTATGCTGTTTCTGAAGAAACAACTACAGACGAGATTCCTACGAGCACGGAACTCTCAAAGGAACTCGATCTGAAACAGACGTCTAGTGATGTTTCTGTTGGTGATTCCCCGGTTCTTACAAAAGATGTCATGTTGCAAAGCTCTATCAACAAGGAAATCGACATCACTACTCCTTTCCAAACTGTTTATGTCGATGACCAAGACAATCTCTCACTGTCCCCATCCACCCCTTCGATCACTGTTACAGGGGGTCATGATAAGGCGACAAATGAGAAACTATCGACAGAACAAGCAACAAGTGAGAGGCCATCTACAAACAAGCAGATTGACGTCGGAAATCCATTCGCCCTTGATGTCGTAAATCAAGGACCGGGAAAAAAGGAGAAGGCCAAAAAGATGGAACCTGCCACAGGAGAGCTTTTAAAGCCAGCCATAGCATCTGAACCCCAACTCATGAATGAAATGCAACCTTATGTTGGAAAAATTTCCTCGGATATCCAAATGTTATTCCAAAAAGCTACCAACGAGAACATCAACCAAGGATCAAATTCTGCAAAAGAACCCGACACTTCTTCCACGTCTTCCTCCAAAGAACAGATAACTACTCCGTCTGCTTTGGTAACAAGTTTATTAGACGATTTGCTGAAAACGCATCACTCTAAAAATAAAAACCTTGTTGACCAAGGTACACAAACAATGCTTTCTATGGAGAAAGCCGTCGGAAAAACAGTACAAGACGGTGCTAAAGATAAGTCTTCTGCGGTGATAACTTCACCTGAAAGAGCATCAACTGTTTCGAGCAGTACTACATTTCAAATTCCTAGCGCTTCGAAAAAACATGGTAAGTCTGCCGATAAAACGGACAACTTGAACAGAAAAATAAAAAACGTCACTGATTCACTGTCTGAAAAGGAATCCATATTTATCGATAAAATCGTCAAACGCATCACTAATTCCTTACAGCACATGATCAACAGAGTGATGAGTAAATCTGATTCGACGTCCATGGCCGTTCCCGAGAAAGATGATACAGAGATGAACTTTGATCATATCATACCTGACACTGTCAATAATGTTAATCAAATGGATCAACATCTCCATTCCAAATCAAGCTTAGTGAATAATGTTAACATACATTTAGCCTCCTCTCCTGTCAAACCAACAGGAACGGTTGATATTCACCCAACAGTCGAAGGACAGCCACTACCGGACTCTCAGACGGATTCAGCTCAAGACATTCCATCTACGACAGCTTCAAGTAAACAGTAACAGACAACAGCTGGGCTAAACAAGAAATCCCAATGAATCAAGAGTGATGTCCCTTTCCGGAGAGTGTTGACTAAAGTGTCCGTAAAGACAGTGACATATGCTACTGCTTTTTTCGTCGCTTGTCAGTTTCGCGTATTGTACGATATGTACAAATACTGTTGTGCATTTCACATCCTGTTTAATAAATGCCCAGATTTACTTAGTGTTTGAGAGATTTATAAGAACTATGCTGTTTTAAACAGCGTGTTATATCTCTCTAAAGGTTGGAGAAGTTGGCCGTGCTCCATGGAAACTTGAGACGAACGGAAGTCGAAGAA
The DNA here is from genome assembly GCA_033439105.1 of Magallana nippona. Lineage (NCBI taxonomy): Eukaryota > Metazoa > Mollusca > Bivalvia > Ostreida > Ostreidae > Magallana > Magallana nippona. The sequence goes on from CM065925.1 coordinate 50,415,120, forward strand.
CGTCGATTGGATCTTTGAAATCACGATGGCGGCTGTCGTCATCCATTAGAACTTTGACTTAAGATGGTCGCGTTTTCTGTGATAAGATGTTTGGTTAATATGTTAAATTTACGTGCCAAAGCCCCCAGAAGAGTTGATTACATATCTAGCTGGCCTAGAAGTCTTGTTAGTGTCATTGTTGTTGTAGTTTATAGTCTGTGTTATTCTAACCAATAAAACTATTTATTATCTTAACCATCTTATTTACGTTACTGGATTACACATAAGAATCTGATAACTGTTTTAAAATTTCGCCATGAACGAATGAATTTGTTAAACTTTACAGTTCCAAATCTCCAAAACAGACTAAAACTCACACTCCTGTGTATCTTTATGCATTTAATAATTTGGTTAGTTATGTTTTATTGATACAGTGTTATGGATGACTGTAACATATTGCAAAGGACATTTTACATGCAGTGGGTTTTTTTATTTTGGTCATTGACCTCTTATTTAGGATAAAGCTGCAAAGTTTTGGCACGTCATAGATCAAAATGAGATTGTACTTATATTAAATTATTTTTTTTAAAACTCCACAAAACCCTCACAGACAATATGTTATCTCCTACTGATTTTACTAATCGCTAAATGTTCACTAAATGACGTACATACTTTCCAAAGGCAGTTTAAAGGCAACAGTTTCTTGAATTCTACAAAGAGACGGTAGAAACATTTACCTCAACATTCAAAATCATTCCACTTAGGGCATTATAACTAACATCACGTACAAAATATTTACACAATAATACTGGTAACATTGGGATAATTGTAAGACAGTTCCACCTTACCAAGAGGTTATCAATCATCAGGGAGAGTCTGAGGATGCACGCCATTGTTGATGAGCACGGTCCAGAAATTCCTGCGTCATCAAGAATATCGTGACGTCATTGATTTATTATGACGATGACTGTCTAAATATTCTTCTGTGGTATTTTGAACATTCTAGATATATAAATTAAACCATTCCAAAATTAAAATTTCAGAATATATATAGCAGTAATTTGAATATGATAGATTGGAATGCGTTTTCAGAGTGAGATAATATTAAATGCTTCTGACATCCTTATTCATCTTTTAATGTAATCAGTTTATGATTAAAGGTAATTTTGTTTTTTCCTGTATCGTGATATGAAATTGAATGCTGAAAATAAATTCATCGTCAATCGTAGAAGTATATTGAGTGGCAATTATTTTATACCCTTTAAGAAGACCCTTTATGTATGCAGGTGTATTAGTCACATTTATTTTTGGTTAGAAATCAATATTTTGATTAATCTTCGATTACCATATACCTGTACTAAATAAATGTAGGGATTGAAATTTGAAAATCAGAAAACAAAATTAAGACAACTATTTACACGACATAACCAAGTGATAGGTAAACTGCAGTTTGTCAGTATAATGTTGTTTGCTGAATATCTAAACTTCATTTCCTACAGTCATCAAGCAAGGACCAACCATAATACATTTTTTCAAATCAAACCTCCATTCCCTTTAGAGTTTACTGAAATCGTGATCACGAAGGATTTGTCACAAGAGCAGTTTAAATGAAAAATATCGCCTGCTCTATTTTTTCTATTCGTGGTTTGTTTTATTATATCTCCAGTCAAAATTGACAAGAAAGACATTTATTAATTTTTATGTGAAAAATGCAAGAAACATAGTTGACCTGCTGATTAAAATAGGCCTTTATTACTTCCGATGTTGGATAAAATATTCAGACAGAGCACACTTGCGATGAATGTTATTTAATTATACTATTTTGATATGCAACAAGACGTCAAATTTCACGTGATGTCTCGAGGAGCAAGTGTCTGTTTCTCTCAATATATGTAACCTTAATGGTTTTCCTTGGCTTGACCAGGCGATAAAAAATCTAAATTAGCAAACAAATATATTCAAATATGTTATGAGCAAAATAACTTTTTTTTAAATAAATCATTTGCTAATAAAAAGTTGGAATGTTTATACTCATCACTGTCATTGTACAGAATTAAGAATAAAAAGCTCTAGAACGCGGTGACCAGTATTGAAATGTTTTATTTATCAATAAATAACCCATCACTCAAGGTACATAATCCACAGTCACTTACAATATATGTACAATGTTGTTGTAGTCTTCGAATAAGATTCCCTATATTACATATTATCTGCAATGTAAACAAAAATGTCAGCAAATTATTGCTATGACTTCTTGGATCTTGAAAGAGATGAGTCAAGGAAGGTTAATATTGGGTACAGAGAGTCCATTGGGACGTTTCACAGTATGATACAGTAAGGTACCCAACATATACCGTGCACTCATTTTCATAAGAAACCTATCAATCTTAAGAAGAAAATACAGCAATGCTAGTGATTGATTGAGTATTCCAGCATACACTGAATGTTAAATTACAGCAATGTTAGTGATTGATTGAGTATTCAGGTATACACTAAATGTAGGAAATATAGCAATGCTAGTGATTGCTTTAGTATCCAAGTGTACACTAACCGTAAAAATTACAGCAATTTTAGCGTTAGCTTTAGTATCCAGGTATACACTGAATGTAGAAAATACTGCAATGTTAGTGATAACTTTAGTATTCAATAATACACTAAATTTAGAAAATACAGCAATGCTAGTGATTGATTGGGTATTCAAGCATACACTGAATGTAGAAAATAAAGCCATGTTAGTGATTGTTTTAGTATTTCAGTATACACTAAATTTAGAAAATACAGCAATGCTAGTGATTGATTGAGTATTCCTGTATACACTGAATGTAGAAAATACAGCAATGCTAGTGATTGATTGAGTATTCCAGTATATACTAAATGTAGAAAATACTGCAGTGTTAGTAATAGCTTTAGTATCCAGGTATACACTAAAAGTAGAAAATACAGCAGTGTTAGTGATAGCTTTAGTACTCCAGTATATAAATGTTGAAAATACAATATTGGTGATTGCTTTAGTATTCCAGAATAAATCTAGAAAATATAGCCATGTTAGTGATAGCTTAAATAGTATTCCAGTATACAATAAATAATGAACATTGAGATATTTTTGCGATTGATTTAGTATTACAGTATACTCTAAATAGTGTATATCCTAGTATACACTTGATAATGAATATTCAACACGGTTACAACGATCTCAAAAATTCGAGTATATACAAACTGTAGAAAATACCACACTGTTAGTAATATCCTAATATAATATTGTAGAAAATACAGCACAACTTGAAATAACTCAAATCTACCAAAATATACAAATTGTAGGAAACCACATTGTTAAAATATCTTGAATATGTATTCACTACCTGTAAAAAGATGGGACACAGCTTATGATAGGTTAAGTTTCCAAGAATAAACAAAGTGTTAGAAATTCCACACGTTCAGAGATATTTTGAATATAAAAATGTAGAAAATACAGCATAACTTCAGATAGCTTGAGTATCCCAGGATAAAGTAAGTGTTGGAAATATTGCAATGTTTGAGATAGCATGAACTTCCCAGTAATCCGTAACTATGCGCCAAATAAAAGTAATTATTTATATTCATTTACCTTTATTTCCTTCCACATGTATTTGAATTGCACTCATTTCATAATATTTTCTCTATGTCTTTTTATTTACAATTCCCTTAACCTTATTTTATTTGTATGAACCAACAATGACTTAGCAAGAATTACTCAGTAACAAAATTTGTAAATCAACTATTTGATATTTTAAAGTGGTGCAGACTGCATACCACATATCTTATATACTTTGTTATATTCAAGCCGGATTATCATAGTTCAAAAGAAATGTTTGCTGTGGGTTTACAGATGAACTGGAGAAGAGTTTGGATATGTCAATGGGACAATTTCTCGTATTCCTGCGCAGTCATCGTGACATTGAGGAATTTATTCTTTTTTGTGTATAAATAAATAAAAACACCATACTTAACAACAACTGATCGATTTATATAGTTCATTGTTATGACTTTTTAACTAGATATTCTAAGTTCACCTGTCTTTGACTGGGCTTTGTATATAAATTTCAACAAATTAAAACGTTGAAGGTTTGATTTTTTAGACTATTTTGCATCATAAGTACTTACCTTTACTGGATGCACGTGCAACAAACACCTTTGGTAAATTAAGTTTGATCATTTCTCTTGAACCTATTTCACTTTTGGTTGTAAAATGTCCATTAGTTATTCTTTATCAATTTTGTTGGTGTTTGAAAAAATATTTCTTATTCAACTAAATGAAAATAGAGAGAGCATTTTCATTTAGTTATTTTATGTACTAATTATCATTGTATTATTTTGGTTTGATGATAACTCTTTAATTTTGCCTGGTTTGAGGTTGTTTTGATTTCAGTGTATTTTGCACTCACTAGTACTACATTGTATTTGGAAAAAAAGTTTATCATTTGAGTACATATTGAATCGGATTCATCCGAAAAGACATGTTTACTTCATTTACAACTCCTAGTAAAATGCATAAAATGATTCACTCTATAAGTGGTATATCTACGTCCCCCTGGCTTCTCATAGACTCAAGAACATTCCCCGTACTATATCCTTCTAGTGTTGTTTTTCGTGACCTGGATGAGCCCTGTGGTTGACTTTATTTCCAATGCTTCAGGGATAAGTTGTTTTACCTATTAATTTTTCTGGGAGTTATGATGTTATTACGTAATGTGTCTGTATTGTTTTAAAGTGCAATGCCTTCTGTTGTATTTTGCAAGAACTACAAAGAAATTGTTTGAAAGGGGGTCAATATACAGTGCGTTAATCTTCATCAGGAACAGTTTCTTCTCTGTATGTAAGGATATACACGTATATTTATACAATATGAATTATGATGCTTACGCGTATACCCACACAGTGGACGCCGCGTTTCCTTTACGCACGCTTCACAGTCCTTTCTATTATTTCTTAATTTCTTACTTACAATATTGTTTATACGGTAGTAGGTCCCGCACTAACAATTAGTGTATTTTGTTTATTTTGCTTGTGTTGTTTTTGTTTGTGACTTGTTGTTTTTGTACTAAGACTCTGTTATTGTTTTGAGTTTTACTTACGTAGTTTTTCCGATCCTAACAAATTTGATGTTCCAGGCTCGAGAACGGAGGTAATGAAGACAAACCACAGGTCTGGTCGTATGCAGCTGCTGTGGGTGATGAAAGGTGATCGACATGACTGCGGCTTACACAGGGAGGGGCACGGACCATCCATTCAGGGGCCCCATCTATCACCCAAACATGATCCATCATACTCCACAGCTAATGTTTCTAAAATTTTAATGCAGTCGTACCTGTATAAAAAGACATGCTGGTATAATAGAAAAAATAAAAGTATATTTGTATCTCGTCTAGAAATATGGCAGATTATTTAAAAAATACAAAAAATTAAATTCTTAAATTCTTAAATATATAACTCTTAAGATACCGGTATATAATTTGAATAATTTTTATCGATTTGTATTTTTTTTTTTTTTTTTTTTTTTTGTATCAGATATTCATTTTTAACACTGTGGGAATGTCCCATAATAGATTCATAGATTTTAAAAGTATTCATTCAACATTTAACAATGGCGGGCATTTACATCAAAATAGTAGACAAATGTGGTATGTACAGTAAAGGTGCAAACAGACAATCACCAGACAATTGTACAACGTTTTCTTTGTGTGGAAGTTGGCGTAAAAGGGAACATTGATGCATCTGTTACAAAATGAACTTCAATGCAAACAATAAACTATTTTAACTGTCTTCTTAAGTGTGTACATCTGAAAATCAAATGGTGTGTCTGTTTATACATACAAAATAATTAAAATGGAGGTTTACAATTATATATAGAAATAGATGGTCAAATACTTGTGCAAATTAAAATAGTGTTCAAAGAATATATGATAAATCTTTTTTCATACTTAACCATAAAGTTGAATTAAACCTCGTTCATTTAAGGAATGAATTCAAAATTTATTAGTGTATACGATATAAAATGGTTTGGGGCAGTTAACGCTTTATAAACCGCGAAGCGGTTTATAAAAAAGCGTAAACTGTTCCAAACCATTTCATATCGTATAAAACTAATAAATATTGAATTCATTGCTTATAATTTGATTTTTTTGCAGTTTATTGTAGATAAAAACAGTCATTTGACCTTTATAATGACATCAAATTGTTCATAATTCAAACATAACGTCAGGCGGATTGATACTTTTTTGACATTAGTCTTACTATGACGTAGGCAACATTCTTTATACGATATAAAATAATTTTTTAGCCAATCAAAAAGAGCGTTACAACCAGAATTAAATTATTTTGATTTCAGAAAAAAATCTTTACTTTCTATTTTTAAATAGAAGATAAAGGTGGTAACTCTATTCAGTGAAACTCGGTATATTAATGTGTCTCATTTACTCTGGATTCTAAACCGTAAGCGCTGTAACTTGTGATCCAATATTTTATTTAGCTGCACTTCTACTTAGGAAGGAAGTGTATCTTTACACAAAAACTGGCAGGTCTCGTTGTTGCAATTATGATACAAATGATTTTAAAAGGTTTAAAGAGATTTGCCGCTGTTTGACGATAGATAAAACATATAAACAAGGTTATTTCCGCGAAACAAATAAATAATTCATGTTTCATTTCCCATGTTTATTATCTATTCTAACTTTATATTCAATTTTTATCATTGCCCGCAGCATCTATAAACATATGAATAATTTTGATAATTTATTTTATTATCTGCTGAAAAAAATGAGAAAATTGTACGGGTTTGTGTGTAGAAATAATTTACAAAAACTGAAAATTATTTACAAACACACAATTTATGTCATGGAAAGGAGGGCTTTTATACATCCACGGTTGCCCACATTCCATACAGACGACCTAGATCTGTTGCAGAGTCTCGTTTTAATAATGTAAAGTATGGGTTAAAAGAACTGCACAAAATGATGATAAAATGTGAAACTGTGTTTGATCTTTTATTCATCATATTAAAGTACAGTCATATATTACAGTATCAACGAATTTAGGATGTGCATTTTTTTTACAACAGAAAAGCAATAAAAAAAATCTGGGAGGGAAAATATAATACAAATGTTGAAAATAATTTAAGAAGGTAGTACATGTATGCGCATGCCTCAGCATGGGACACTTGTTGACTGGTGGGGATAATTGTCACTAACACCTGTTAAATTCCGTGTGTGTATGACAAGGTAAAACTGATTACTTGTCCAATGTCCGAGGGGCTTACACATTGTTAGCTGGATACTCAGTACTTATTTAGTGAGTTTTATGGTTTTGCTTTAAGCAAGAAACACAAATGCTTAAACGGTTTTTCTGGAAAGAAACGAACGTTTTAATAATTAATTTCATAGACTTTCAAATCGACAAGTGACGTAACAGTGATCAGAATGACCGTCTGCGGTCAGTTGCTCTATCACTTACAGCGGGCTCCTTCATCCCACCATCCACGTTATTTTGCAGTCGCTTCCACTCTCAATTTCAATCGTTTGCTATGAACAACGCAAATTCAATCCTCTTCGTGCCTTTCTTAATTTCCGAAAATCAAAAGTGACGAAGGATACCGATCCCGAGTCTGTGGGCTACAAACTTTTCTGTGAGAACGTGAGTTGTGTCAATGGCGGCGAACGATTTTTGGATCCGTGTTATGGAATATGTACTCTTCCACCAGGATTCGTGGACAGACGGTGTTTGGCTGTGGTTATCCGACGGGACGCGGTTTTTGCGGATCTCCCGGTGAAGTACCGGTCTCTCCGATTACCTCACCGCAACGTCTTACTACCGTGCATCATTTTTAACGGCTTTTTCTGGAAAAAAAAATTGCCTAACAGCGTCAAACGCGGATAATTAATGGACAGAATGGCTTGCCGGAACAAGGCTCGATTCATCACAGGAAAAGAGTTCACTCGGGACATGTTGGGGTTAAAAAATAAGACCAACAGAATTTCCGTGAAATCGTGTGTGTTTAACGGGGGCTATATTCGCTGTCATAGGCCCCGTTACAAGCTTATGACGACACAAAGAGCATGAGGACATAATTGTGCGAGTTAGTGTTGGACAAATTATGTAACAATGGTGAAGGGGATCTTCAACAGATCATGACCACCAGCGTGATTACAGGAGGAAACGTCGACTGAACATCAACAAGGCAGGAAAGACAACTCTTTTCCCAGTATACTACGGTTTTTAATGAGGATTGATTCTCAACAAATTAGCGATCAGATCTGCCTTAAAATTATAAATATATCTTTTTAGCTATAAACTATATTGAATGGTAAAGAAAAAATAATTTAACATCATCATGACCATTCACCCGTCTTAAGGTCAGATGCGACCTATCTTCCATTATTTTCTAAAAAAATGTCCTATCTCTGCAATGTGAAACTTAATTTCTATGTTGTATGGTATTTATCAGTTTCGAAAATATAGTTTTGATAGAAAATATAATTATACGATACCTTTATTTATAAGAATCCAATAGCATTTTGCGTGCTATAATAAGGTACATTTATAATATTCTAACTCCAAAAATAGTCTGGTAATGTACCTTGAAGTTTTGGGCATAGATGGGTTTAAATGCAAAAAAATTAGGAATTATCTTTCGAGGAAAATTATGTAACACTGAGGAACGTCTCGTGTGTCCTTAAAAGAAATAACAGTGATAAAACATAATGCGGAATTTATTTTATATTATAACTGAAAGCAAGTATACATTGATTGTGGCGGGATGATTTAGTTATAGACCAAACCTGTTATATAGTGATAGACCAGACCTGTTAAACTTGAAGCTTCCGCATCCAAACAATCTCCCGCGCGGAAGAATAAATTCCCCCGCAAACCATTACCCCCCCCCCCCCCCCCTTGCACTTTAATATTTTTGACATGGGTATTCAAAAACCATTAATGAAATTCCTGTCATTTTTTGTGTGCCTTATACTACCATTCTTTTTACTAATTCATCTACAAAACCATATATAACATGCTGGTATATATTTACTCAGCATTAATAGCTCGCCGAATTGACTCAGTCTTTCACTCCTCTTTGTACTGCTGGTCTCGGGCTAAATAAGTGCGCGCCTATCAATTACCTATCACTATGGGGTTTTGGGAAAGCTAAAAATATCGCAGGTTATGATGTATGAAACAGAGCTTTTATCTGATAATTAAGGGGTAGATTTCTTATTTCTTCGTTGACGATTACCAAGCTTAATTTTTGCAATGTTTATACAAAGAGTAATTATTTTAAAAACAATTTGATTTCTACATTCTGCCCGAGACCAGTACATTGATGTTCGTGGTGTGAAACGACTTTTCAAGCAATGGTCTTGTACACAGGCAATTGTGCCTCACGTGAATTTCACGTGAAATTCACATGAAATTTTTCACATGAAATTCATGTGAAAAGAGCACTCACACGAATTTCACATGAAATTTTTCACATGAATTTCACGTGAAATTAACGTAAACTTCACGTGAAATTAACGTAAATTTCACGTGAAGTCTAATAGCTTTCTTTAGCCCTTTCATTAGGTTTTTACACTCAAATGATGGTAAATACACCTCATTAGTTGTTTTGTCATTAATTTTCAAAGCATGTGCACTTGTAAATATAATTGTACCTCTACAAAATAAGGACATTTAAATATTCAAAATCTGAGTTCTTAATCAAGCTTTGTTAAACATGTATTGATCATTTGCATTAATATATTCAATTTGTCAATTGATTTCGAAATCAATGCCTCCATTGGATCCAAACATATGAATCATTCATATCACAAACCCTGGCAGCAGTTACCTCTTAATAAACAGTAAAACTTTGATATAAAATTCTTTAAGCTTTATTTTTCTCTGTATTACAAAAAGATGTAAGATACTCTTTGGTGCTTCAATCTGAAAGAGAAAAAAAAATTTCAATTTAGTAATTTTTTTTACACAATGCTTCTAAAGCTCTTCCATTATAATATGAAATAAAACCTATGATGTGAAAACGTTTTTGCTTATAATTCTTAGTATACTCAGGTGGACTGTTTTTATTTATTGGAATTCAAAACATAAGGTCGATAGGTAAAATAAACAATGAAAAAGATGCAAAACGAGAGAGAGAGAGAGAGAGAGAGAGAGAGAGCAAATTCAATCGTTAGCATTTCGTTTTTTCCTGTAGGGTTGTACAACATTAACTTTTCAACTTTTACCTCATCTTAGTTGTCTTCTGTCTACCACCTCCTTTGTCAGTGTTTTATTCTGTAAAGGCATATTGGGATAATTTCTTAAATGTTTATAATTATAATCAGTGATAAGATAGATTGGGTTAGAGTTTTTAAACATTATTTATAAAATTGACAAGCAAGATTAAAAAGTACTGAAAAATTTATTCTTGAGGAAATTCAGTACTATCCTCATTTAACCTCATGTAATATAATTCTAATATATTAATATCTTTGTTCATTCTTGAATCTTTAAACTGCTATTAAAATTCAAAATGGTATTTTATTCTTCATACAAACAATCCAGCTAAAAAAACTTTTCAAATATTACCTTGGATCATTGTCCCCATCATATCAGCTGCAGTGCGGAGATTATAACCTTTGAATTTAAGAGGAATGGTTTAATCTTCTGGTTATGTCCAACCACATCTAAGAAACCTACAAAAATGTACGTCTGTCATTTACCAAACAAGTATATCAAAAGTTGTACATTTACAAATTGGCATTTGGTGCAGTTGTATAATTTTTTAAAAATACATTAATAGTAAACAACAATCTTTACATACTGTATCAATATAAGAAATATTACCATACATATACAATTTTTTCTTGGTATAAATATATAGATCTTGTAACTTTAATACTTTAAAAAATGCTACAAAATGCTTTATAGCTAAATGTTCTTGAATACTCACAATTATAGTATATTATTCTAAAGAGACACAATGTATTTCTATGATAGACTCTGTGTAAGACTGCATATGAAGACAATGCCTTCCAAACATCATGTAATTCCTTGAAAGAAAAAAAATAATTAGATGGTAGATAAAATAACAAAGAAACTATGTTCATGATTACAAAGTGATAAATCATTTTTTTAAACCTACTTTTCTTTAAAAAGAAAAAAAAGAAGACAGGTGTTCATTAATTGTTTAAAAAAGATGGAAACTACAAACAATCGCCGATTACGTTAAACAATTAGGCCTAGATAAGTCACTCACCGAAACCTGAACATGATCATCCGTAATACAGCTGATCTATCCTGTTTTCATCTATCGTTGTTGGCGAAGTCAAGTCCCCCCTTCCACTTTCAATTTTCTTCCGATGCCACTGTATCTAGCTGCACCTTCAATAAATACATATGTATGAAACACAATGCTTTTACTCTTCATAAATTTTTATTGTTTTTTTTTATTTATCAAACCCGCACAGCTTTAGTAATATTTAAGATCTTTCCGAGAAAATTCGGATTGACAGACCTACCGATCTCAATTAATTTGATTATCAACATTATTTCACAGTGACCTTTAGTTAACTGTTATTAAATTATTTTATTTGCATAGTTTATTGAAATATCCTCATCAGCATCACGCTATATATGTATAATATAAATGTAGGCACATCAAGTGTCGATCGCGTCTTCGAGACAGTCAATGTTCAAAGTGAAACAGAATTTTCACGGATAGAGATAGATATAAAGCGTTGCAACAAGATCTACGCGGTCACTACTCTTTTTATTTTAAAAATATACAGCTTACCTTACAAGATTGGCATCCAAGTTACACCAGTCCACAGCATAACATACACAGTGCAGTCCATCTTCTGCTTCAACCTGTGACGTAAAATGTGACGTCGGCACGAGCACGACTAATTCAAAGCCGATTCAGACTTCAATCCGGAATTCATTTAATTAATAGCATTGAAATAATATTTTACGAGTTGAAATTAATATGTTTTACGGTGTGACCGTTGGGGCGAGCGCAGAAGGAACTACACATCTCTCATCATTGTTAAATGCAACCCGTGGACTGACTTGCCCCAACCTAAAACTTAGGCTTTCTCTCGAATACTTTTACCCCCGCAATAAACCCGAAGTAATCAAACATTTATTCCAATTGTCCCTTCCTAGGCTTATATACTTAAACAAACTAACACTAAGATTAATTAATGTAAAACAGACTTATTAAAATATTTTGATAAATAGAAAGCCGTTTGGATTTCTTAATGCAAATACAAACATGAATTATCATTCCTTTACTTTTTAATAATGATCAATAAAATCAGTAAACAATAAATTGCTTGTGTATGTTATTTCTCATCTTGTTCTTTGTTGTTAACTGAGTTTTAATTATTTTCCTCTGTAACATCAATTTTGTTTTTATTTTTGTATGCTATATGTGCGTAGAAGACATATGCCCTCCCCCTGTTTTAGTGTGTGATATCCCACTATTTAAAGGTTTGACCATATATGCAACTAACAAATAGATATTTTAACAGTTTATTTTTTTCTTCACTTTTTTGTTTTAATTATTTACAAAATTAGGTGGCTGCATGTATTTCTAATAATTAGACTTTTTTAAATAAGTTTTTGTCACCTACCTAACGTATGCATATATACGATTGGATCAATATGACAGTAAACTAAGCATGGAACTTGCAAGTGCATTTTACTAAGCAAAAAATATATATATCAAAACAAAAATAATCAGCCGAAGAGTCGCCGTTAACACTGATACTGAGTACTAACTACACGTTACACCCAGTACAGATGCTTGATCCACCTCTAAATTTATCGCGGGAAATTATTATAGCGCGAGATCATTATGACGTCATACTTGACTTTCTTTTGCTCTCGACAATTCTCGTAAATTGTCGGATAAATTCGGGGAAGGAAATGACGTCATATGTTAGCAAAAGTGAAGATAGGTACATTTTTTTCGCAAACATATGTGTTGTTTACTTTCGTGTTTTTAAAGGATTTTTTATTGTTAAATGAAATAGATGTATGCGATTTAGAGGTAAGAATTTTTCTTAGAAACGCTTCCTGTTCCACCATGTTGCTATGCACCGCAAAGGATTATTGGGATATGTAGAACGTTTTCACGCGGGTCCACAAAAATTTCTTTGAACAATGTGCAGATTTCAACTCGAATTTCCTCCGTTCGTACACGTTGTCTACGGAGCTCGCTACGCGAGCGGCGCTTCGCGCCGCTCGCTGCGCTCGCTATTAGCATGTATGTTGATGGACTTTTATTGATATGCTTATACATTTTTTATTTTATTTATATATGTTAAGATAACGTTAAATTGCTAAAGGGTTTTTTTTGTTGTATGCATTCCTGTTATCTGGTTATATCACTTTGGTGTAATCGAAAGTATTATAAATTGAGTTCAACAACTCTCAGCCAGTACTGAAGTAAAATACACATCTTGAAAAAAAATAATCAGGTGTTTGAAATTTCACGTGAAATTAACATGAATCAATTCACATGAATTTCACGTGAAAGGGATTTCACGTTAAAAATGTGTGAAAATCATGTGAACTTTCACATGAATTTCACGTGAAGATGTTTCACGTGAAATTCACATGAAAAATTTCACGTGAATTTCACTTCACACGAATTTCACGTGAATTTCATGTGAATTTAACGTGAGGCTTAACGTGAAATTCACGTGAAGAGAGCTTCACTTGAATTTCACGTGAGGCACAATTGGCTGTGTAGATAAATTATCGTAGAAGAGAATATTAAGAAACACTTTTTTCTGCTGGTTTTTTGTTGAAAGCAAAAGGATTGCAATATACAAAAGGGGATACTCCATTGAATTCAGAGTTAAATATCTTGTTATAATTATACTATAGGGTAAATTTTATGGCTGAAACAAGTGCCTGTGGTGCACAGGTAGATTACAAAATCAGGTGGAGTTTTGTACCAGGCAAACAGAATAATGGTGTTCTGAAGACACCATGCAAACTTGCAGTCACAAAAATAATTAAATATAAAGTAAATGCAAGTTTATAAAAAAAAATGTAAAATAACTTTTTACGTGCGAAAGTGTCGTTTACGCAAAGTTTCCCTTTTGGTCAAGTTGGTAAGGTAGAGACTCTCACACTTAGTAGCTTTGAAAGGTTAACAGGTTTGTTAGTCTAAAGATGAGATCATAAACCCCTGAAATTCCTACCTCATTATGTTGGCACTTTGAAAAATATTGGAAAATAATTACAAACTAAAAGTTACCATATTTTAGATCTCTAGTGGGTTTTTTGTCGTTGTTTTTTTTTAATTTAGTTATTCGCAGAAACACCCAATTTTATATACTCATATATAATGTTCTTAATATGATGGTAAGTTGGAAAATGTAACATATTCATTTTGGAAAAGGGTACCTATTTTGAATTGATATAATCTTTGTTCTTGCAGAAACATCAATTTCATATACTCACATAATAAGTTCTAAATCTGATGGCGAGTTGCAAAACTATTTCATGTTCATATTTTATATTCGTATTGGAAAAAGGTACCCTTTTGTACAGCTGTAGCCTGAAATGATCTCTCTTTACACTTACCCTGTTTTGCCCCCCTTTCAGTATCCCTCAAACCCATCCTCAGTGACCTGCGAAAGATAAAAAAAATAATAAAGCAAACTTGTGTTCCTCAACAAATAAATTCAGTGTGCCTTTCTTGGGAAGTTTGTAGTGAAAAGATTTGGTCTGTATGCTTTATACCACTCAGAGAGGTAACACCAAATAAACCCTTTACCAATCAATCAATAACATCATTGACTCATAGAAAACAAGCTGAAGAAGCAATTTTAAGGAGGCCGATTTGGGTTTTTTTGCGGAAAAACTACAATAGCAAAACTCTTTATTTTTTAACCTTATGTCATTTACACCAACTCTAGTTTTTTTTTTGCGAAGTTTCAAGAAAATCGACCATCTGGTTCTTTTTAGGGGCCATCTCAAAATAGAGGTACATTTACTATAGGAATATATAGGAAACTCATTTTCCGCACTTCGAAGCAGATTTAAAAAAAAAACTACAGTAGCCTTTTTTTCTCAAATTTTTATATATGATTAGTAATATCATTTTTTACCTGATATGTAAAATATACTACTGTCTGGTTTTTAGTGGGGGCCATCTCAAAATATTTAAATGGACCGAATTTTGCTATATATTTGGAGCATTACAAATGAAGATTGGTACAATGGATTCATTCAAAAATAAGAAAAATTCCCTCGAGGATAGCATTATTCTGTGTATAAAATTTCAACGGCGTACGATTACTTTTTCATTTATGTTATTTCTTATAACATACTCCTGAAAAGCTTCATTTTATCATATCGTCATAAAAGCACAATGGCAACGCTTCCCTACCGTACAACGGAAAAAATCGTTTTAAAAAATAAAACTTTCCTTAAAAAATCTAAGTATTTTTATCTGTATTTTGTTTATTGTGTTCAATTTTATAGATGATGATGAAAAACTTTCATAAGAAGTATAAATACACTGTATTATACTAGAATGCGCAAAAACATGCGGAATCAAAACTAAAGTCGGCCTCCTTAAGTTTCATTAAGGGCATTATCATCCGGTCAACGAGGCTTCCTTAAAAATATCTTGGAGTAGTTATTGACGATAAAGATTATTTTAAAGTGAATGCCCAGCCATGTCCGGAGTGCGTACACTGGGATCCGTCATTTCAAATATCAATCCAATATAATCAGTTGGATTCCGAACCTACAAAAAATTATTTAATAATTGTGTCGCCGCAGTCCTTGATTACAGCAGTGGGGTATGGGTATACAAATAAATCATCAGTTTACTCCTATGTTAGCAGAAGGTAAAAGCTGGTGGTTAAGCTCTGAATGTTAACATAGGAGAAGAATAATGACCCCCGTAGAAAAATGACCGGGGGTCATTTTTCGACGTAGAATAACGTATAATAATTACAAGTCAATTAAACTCATCCGGAAAATGCACATGTAAACAAACCGAGTTGTTTTGGACATTGGTGTTGGTGTCACGTGGTTGCGATTGCTGTCTAAAAATAGTTACAGTGGGATTGACACACTGAGAAAAGAATTTGAATGTGAAGCTTTTCAATGTGTGTACTAAGAAAATATGCAATCATAGAAAGTGCATCTTAATAAATCTATAGTTCTTAAAGACATCAGGTTTCATTGAGAGTCCACTATACTCTGTCCCAAGATATCCTGGATTCACATTTTGCTTAATTACTCGATATTTATAAATACCTCAGGGTTAAAATGATGTTCATTCAAAAGTATGAAAAATTTACAAGATATTTCCGTTGAAACGCCCCCTCTAGCTGATCATGTTTTAATACACGGCTAAAAAATGTAATGTCTACGGGGATTTTGTATTGAAGCAGACCCGGATGATAACGTTGAAAAATTGCGCGAGGTATTCCGAGTGACTTCCGAATGGAGAAAAGATGTAAACATTTCCCATTATAAATCTCCGTAAGAAATCTGTTTTCGTTCCTGTGAACTTTTATGAGTGAAAAATGATAATGTGTCAATGAAGATATCTTGGAAATTTTCCCTTTCATCAATTTCAATTACACTTCTTTCACAGGTATGTATATTTATATTAAAAATCGGGCAAATGTGCTGCATAAATATCTTGGGACAGACTATAGCTCAGGATATACGTGTTAAAATTCGATATTTGCTAAATCATAGGGTTGTGCGTAACCGTCTCTTTAACAGTTAGGTCTCTTCTCTCGTTCTCATATTGTTATAAATAGTAGGTTTGTATAATAGAATATTCTGGACTATTCTAAAGTGGTCAGTTATTCTTTCTAGAACATTCTTGAGTGTCCAGGTAATTCATGTAACTTCTTGTACATATAATTTCTAGAATTTGCTATATCTATATTTTAGTATGAAAAACCTGTAAACAGTGCTCATAAAGAGACTCTCATTGGACTTTTATTCGAAGACATTAAACTGTGAACAGTTACCTACTTACTGAGACATTGTGATTTGTGAGATCTATTCAGCAGATTGTAACGGACACTCTTATGTTAGGATTCTTAGTGTAAGTTGTATTTTTGTACTTATATATATATATATATATATATATATATATATATATATATATATATATATATATATATATATATATATATATATTACTGTAAATAAATTAAGTTTAAAGTTTAATCTTTGTGCTTTATCTTTGCTGGAATTTAGGGTTATTCTGACTCATAGCAATATGGCGGGAAAATGAGCGTAGAAATCTGCTGAACTGTACTTGTTACTTTACCATGAATAATACTCAATAACATTTTATATAGCTTTATTATTAAAAAAACGATATTTGATTTACAAAATTTATGCACAGCCTGCTGAACTATATTTTATCGTGACTTTACAATTGCATCCGCAACAAATAGCTCATGTCTACACGAGTGCGATCAGAAATCTGTGCAGGAGTTGCGTAATCATATCGTAATTAAAACAAGAGGCCCATGGGCCACATCGCTCACCTGAGCAACAATTACAATAATAAAATCAGCTTTATGGAGTCATATACCAAATATCTGAACAATGTAGTTTAATGTATTCTGTATAAAAAAGTTCATTTTTCTCCTGGATATTGTAATGTTTATTATAAGTCCCTCTGATAACAGGATGATTTTATATTCATATCATATATTGAGCATTGCAAGTGTTCTTCTCAACTGTTTATATATAAGATATAAACCTATAAAGTAAACTTTGAACCCCTTGTGAGGCCAAGGAATTGTTTAAGAGACAACGTCTAAAGAATTTTAAAGAATGAACAATTTGTCAAATGCTTAAAATAAGTAAAACCATAGATTAAAACATTGAGTTTTTAGAATAATTTAAAATGTTTTCTTTTGTAAAATTGGATCCCTAATAGGGCCCCATCCAACTCCTGAAGATTTTGACGAATTTGAATATACACTATCTGAGGTTGCTTTCTCTTGAGTTACAGATTTTCTAGGCGAATGGTTTTTAGAAGAATATTTTTAAAGATTTTATTCTATAAATTCCTATGTAAAAATTGGACCCCCCTCCCATTGTGGCCCCAACCTTCCCTCGGGGATCATGATTTGAACAAACTTGAATCTACCCTACCAGAAAATGCTTCCACACAAGTTTCAGCTTTTCTGGTCAAATGGATTTTAGAAGAAGATTTTTTGAAAAATATCAACAAATTTACAATAATTTTTAATTATCTTCATTTTAAAGAGGACATGGCCCTTCATTTTAACAAATTTGAATCCCTTTCATCCAATGATGCTTTGTGGCAAGTTTGGTTGAAATTTGCCCAGTGGTTCTGGAGAAGAAGTCGAAAATATAAAAAGTTTACAGAGAGACAGACGGACGGTGAGCTAAAAAGAAAAGAAAAGAAAACACATTAAAACACAATGAATAATTAACATTCTCTCTCTGAACACATAACATTTATTAGATATAAAATATAAAACCCAATTAAAAGAGTTATTAAAATACAAAGAATCAGAACTCGAAAAGATAAATTGCCCTCATGAACGATGGGAAACTGTGAAATATTCATTTAAGATTTTTCAATTGACTTCTCAAAACAAAAGAGTAGCAACTTAGAAAAACCACATAACAAATATAGAAAGAAAAATTAGAGACATTGAAGAAGGGCATTTTAATGAAATACATAACACATATAAAATCAGTTTGAAAAAGAGCTAGATGAAATATATGATAAGAAATCAAAAGGGGCGTATACGAGATCTGATATATCTGATTAGAGTTTCTGATAGACAACATATATGTATTTTTTGGGAAATCAAGTCTTCCATCAACCTGTTTGAATTCCCATGGGTACCAATTGTGCCCCATTGTTAGCAGACCTATTTTTGTATTCTTATGAAGCAGAGTTTATTCAAAAACTTGTACTTGAAAAAAATAAATCACTCGCTGTGGCGTTCAACTCAACATTCAGGTATATCGACGACGTATTATCAATTAACAATTGTTACTTCCATACTTGCGTCGACTCGATATATCCCAGTGAACTTGAAATAAAAGATACCACAGAGTATGCGTCATCTGTTTCATATTTGGATATTTAAATGAAAATGGACATTGATGGTAACCTAACAACAAAACTTTATGAAAAACTTTATGATAAACACGATGACTTCAATTTTTCTATAGTCAACTTTCCTAACTTATGTAGCAATATACCTTCATCACCTGCATAATTATGGTGTTTTTGTCTCTTCGTATGAACAGTTTCTAAGGCGAGGCAAGCTACTGACAAACAAGTTGATAAAACAGGACTATCAACAGTCTCGTTTGAATCATCTTTTCGTAAGTTCTATGGTCGATACAACGACCTTGTCAGCAAATACAATCCTCCACTGGTTCGCATGCTGACTGACGTTTTTCATACTAATTGTTAGACCATAATTTATCACCTAATTGTCTACGGACTTTTCCGTTTTTTCCCGATTACGACAAAGACCACACGGCGGGTGTAACCGGTCAGCAGAGGATGCTCACTCCTCCATGGCACCTGACCCTACCTCTATTTTTTTAAGAGGTCCGTGTTTGCTCTGCTCCTGTTTTGTAGTTTTCTTTCCTCTGGACTTTTGAATTTGAACACTGTTCGTTATCACCACATGTTATTACAAGACACTCAGATACAGGGAAGCTCTATCTGTTTTAGAGATAACAAAGGTCAAGTTAAGACAGCCATATTTGATGTATAGGGAAAATGTAGACAGAGAGATGCATACTGAGGCTGTAGGGGGACAGTCCTGGTCTACAAAGATGAGACAGGATGTAGCACATGGGATATCACACTTGACAATAACATGTTATCATAATCATCATAATCTGTTATATCAGTGAACTAATACCAGAACAACAGTCTCCTCTACAGAACAGACAATCTAGATTATATATCCCAGTGTTTGTAATGTTACACTTCCTAGAGTTCTTTTGTTGCAGACACATTGATATAACATGATCACAAGCAGCTTTAAATGAGCTAGAGGCCCTAGTTCACAGTGATCAAAGACTGTATATATTTGTAATTACATGTATATATATGATCTTCTCATGGCCGAGGCTAATGACAGACTGAGATCGAGGTACTGCAAGTACTGTAAGCTAAAAGCAATGCCATTGATGTGGCTCTCACAATAAGTCATTCTGCCTAAAATTAAGATGGTTTAGTCTAAAATTGAATAAAGCTTCTTGGGCCCCTTCATTAGAATCTTATGGTGACCATGTATCTACTTGTAAAATAAGAAGGGCTTTCAATTTACATTTAAATTCTTTGAAGCATAATCTTTACATACATATACACAATGGATATTAAACAGTTATAACTATGATTAGTAATCTAAATTGAAATGATAGTAACACAATATCTTACAAAGATCAAGTACCTTTCTTCATCATGATTTCTGTAAATTGAATAGTTTTTAGGTCACCTGAGTCACTCAGATGACATGACCTATTGCAATTGGTCTTCGTCGGTCGTCGTGCGTCATGTGGTGTGCGTCGTCCGTCGGGCGACGTGCGTAACAATTTTACATTCTTAACTTCTTCTTGAAAACTACAAGGCCAATGGTTACCATTTTTGATGTTAGGCATCTCTATGGTAAGAGAAATCTAAATTGTGAAATTGTGGCTTTACCAGCCCGGGGGACCACAGGCAGAGCAAAATATGCAAAAAAACCAAAGCCAAATTTTCAAAAATCTTCTTCTCTACTTCCACACATGTGAGGAAAAAACTGAATGCATGGTTATGCTGTCAATGAAGCCCTCGACGAAAATTGTGAAATTCATGGCCCCTGGGTCAGCGGTTCAGGCTCTAGGTGGGGCCAATATGACCATATAGTAAAAATGTATTAGATCTTTGAAAATCTTCTTCTTAACTCCCATATTTAAATGTTAAAAACTAAATGCATGGTTATGGTTTCCATGAAGTCTTCTACCTAAATTGTGAAATTCATGACCCCTGGGTTTAGGCCATAGGGCGGGGCCAATATAGCCATATAAGGAAAATGTATTATATCTTAGAAAATCTTTCTCTTTACTCCCAGTCGTGGAGAAAAACACTGAATGCATGGTTATAATGTCCACAAACTCTTCTCCCTAAATTATGAAATTCATGGCCCCTGGGTCAGGTGTTCAGGCCGGAGGGGGTGGGGACAATTTGGCCATATAGTGTTAATGCATATTATGTTTGAAAATGTTCTTCTCTACTCTCACACACCTATAAATAAAGCTGATTTCATAATTATTAACCAGGAAGTCCTCTACTAAAATTGTAAATTCAGGAGTATGGGTTTTGACTCTAGGGCGGAGCCAAAATGGATGTTTAAAAATTATCTTCTCTACTCCCACACACCTGTAAGGAAAACTGAATTCATAATTTTGTAGACCAGGAAGCCCTCTACCAAAATTATGAATTTCATATCCCCCGAGGTAGGGGTTCTGACTTTTGAAGGGACCAAAATAGTCATATAGTGTTAATGCATTTAATATATTAAAAAATCGTCTTCTTTACTTCTGTTAATACTGAATAAAAACTGACTGCATATAAAGAAAGAAAATAAAGCCATCAATCAAAATTTAAAATTTCATGTGTCCCAATGTAGGGATTTGAATCTAGTGTAAGATATTGTATAGAGTAGGGGTTCTTAATGCAGGTGTGGCCAAAATGGTCATTTAATGTGTTTATAAAAAACATCTACTGGCACAGAATAAAAACTGACTGCACATTTAGAAAAAAAAAACATTAAACTGTCATCTTTAATAATATTTCATGTCATCTACATGTAACGAAAGGGTTATGGCTGGGAGGGGGATAAATATTTGTCTTATTATTTTATTCTGCTCAGGATTTTCAATGAAAGAAATGAGTAAATTCACATATTTAGAAAAGAGAAAGAATGAAGCTGTCTATCAAAGTTAAGATATTGTGAAAGTATTTGGAAAGAGTTCAGAGGAAGGGTTGTAACAGTTAGTGGAGTTATCTTCCCTTGATTCTTCATAATGGAGTTATCTTCCTTTGTTTGTTCATATCTGGTAATCAATTATTGAATATAATGTAATTAAGAAGTTGTACGATCAAAAGAGTTAACATTTATGCAAGTATTTCTATCATTTGAAACAGAAACGGTTTTTGAACTTTCTAAATAAACAAATAGACTTGTTAATAGTAAAGTAATAATTGGCTAACCAAAATCACTAATAAGCAGTACATGTAAAATGATTTTGATAAAAATGCCAGATGGCGAATAGATGAAAATGAAGGTTGAATATTCAAAAGCTGGAACAGAAGAAGAGAGAAACACTTTTTAGCTTTAAAAGCCGTTTTTTTTTTAAATCACCACAGGGAGAGTTTCTATTTGCCCCTGGGGATGGGGGATGAGAGGTTGTTTTAAATAAAACATGTATACTAGCCACCTTGTTTTAGTTTATCTATGAAAACATATACACATAAAACCTATCTTGAAAGTTAACATACATGGGAAAATTATTTTCTATCAGTCTTGCACCTTTTCAATATCAGGTCTGCACTCTATTATGATCTTTACATTTTTCGCTAAAATTATAGGTTTCATAGTTCTTTTTGAAATATTTCAGGCAGGGAGGTGGTCATCATTACAATATCATAATTTTTCTACTCCAGAATAAAACTATATGACACTCTTCGACAAGTTTGTGTATGGGCTATGGTACTCAGGTGACAGTTAAGGCCTATTGGCCTCTTGTTTTTCTTTAATTGCACATATTATCTTTTGAAAACTAAAATTGCTGCCGTCATTTAACTTTTGTTATCAAATTCACTTTTATACTGTTTCCATTACACATGGGCCACCAACCACAATCATATTAGTACACGAGTGTAAGAGGGGTGCAACTCTCGCAAAAACATTGGACAAAGACTAGTAAAGATTTCTCTGTTTAATAATAAAATAGATCTGAACAAGTAACAAGCAAATGACTAGGCAATGCCCAGTTCTTCCCATACAGTTCACTTGTAACACAACAAGCACTAAAGTGTCATAAACAAACATTTCTAACTAAGCACACTGCTAACAAAATGGCGCACTACAGATCAACATTTATTATGGCGACTCAGTTTCATTGAAACTTGCATCTTCTGTTAAACACACTTTTTCTTTCTTACAATTCACAAACTTTTAAAACCATGATAAATATGAGTAAAAGAACATCTGATATACAAATAGCACACATATAAAATCAGGCACAATTTCAGCGAGAGAACACATTCTAACACATAATATCTATTAATATAATAATGCTTGCAAAGTTATGCTCAATCTAAGAAACCCAAGCACATCCTGAATTTTAATTAGGACAGCTGATGTTAATAAAGACAAAACAGCCCTACAGACAGAAGTAGATTTCTTCCCTAGCAAAAACATGGAAGTGTCTAAAAGTCAAGATGAATAAAAAAAACTTTAAACAATGGAATACATTAAATAAGGTATTAATATTGGCTTTATATATATATATATATATACTATTATAATCAACAAACAAAGCAACAAGGTGAAAAATATGTTATAGTCACTCATAATCCAATATAGTCAATTTGTATATCAATTTTTGAGTCCATTCATATTGAGGGTGAACTCTAAAGCAATAGCCTTTCTGTAGCTGATAGATTTGGAAATGGATATAAAGTATTTACTTCCAAACAAATGCCTATAGGTAAAGTTTTATATATAGAACATCCTACCCCCTAAAGAATGCACATCTAACCCTATAAATACATGTACTTATTTCTGAGTGTGTGTGTGATGTTCCTGAGTTGACTATGTATAACATCTGTCACTGCTGCCCACTGAGTGTGTGTGATGTTCCTGAGATGACTTTGTATAACATCTGTCACTGCTGCCCACTGAATGTGGCATCTCTTAGCTCCCTCCATATTTCTGGAAATCTAAACATAGCATTGTCCCTGACCCTCAATCCCCACTCCCTAGGAATCTTTACACTGCATTGTCCCTGACCCTCAGTCCCCACAGTGAGGTCATTCTGATCCCAGTGGTGGGTCGTGCCACACTGGAGAATGGATAGCGGTTTAGTTCCACGTTCCTCATCTCATGTTTGAGCTGTTCCATTGTCCCGTCACGGAACATTCCAAAGACCTCAACCTCAGCAAGACTAGGGTGACAGGACAACTCCCTTTTTGTGAACAAATATGATTGATTTATACAGTCATGTATTAGCAAATCATGAATTATGCTGGAAACTGCAAAAGCAGAATTCTCAAGGGATAAATTGATGTTCGTTCATGAACTGATTCATTTGATCTGACTTTATCGTATACATAAATAATAATAATATGAAATTATAAAAAATATTGGAAATTTCCCTTTGATGACATAAATCAAAAATGGAATTAAATCTCAAAGAAATATTTCAAAAATTTCCCTTTGATGATCTAAATCAAAAATGGAATCAAATCTCAAAGAAATATTTCAACAGCCACAATATTTACTCCCCAAATAATTTAGATGTATTTAGGGGTGTTACCTGATGCTGGTGACAGGCAGCCTGTAACACCTGCTGAGTGCCAGGTACTGGAGCTTGTCAAGGTGAGACATGATGTGGGAGATGGACTGTTCTGTAATGACCGTGGAGTCGGAGAGATCTAGCTCCGTCAGACCGGGGCAAGCCCGCACCAGCTGTAGCACCTCTGTAACACAACAGACACATGATATACACTGTAACAAGAACTTATTTCAGCTATAGCACCTATGTAACACAACAGACCCAGTATGTATCAAGAACCTGCACTAGGTGTAGATCCTATGTAACACAAAAGACATGCTAAAAATAGAAATTTCATCAGCTGTAGCACCTGTGTAACAAAACATACACATGATATAACAAAAACCTGCACAAGCAGTACATCCTTTATAACACAACAGACCCATAACATAACAAGAACTCATACCAGCTGTAGCACCTCTGTAACAAAATAGATCAATGATATAACAAACAAATATTAACTAAAGCATTCATATGGCCTCAAAACACAACAAACCCAAGATGTAACAAGAGGCCCATGGGCCACATCACTCACCTGAGCAACAATAATAAAATCAGCTATATGGAGTCATATACAAAATATCTTAACAATGAAGTTGAACATATTCTGTTTAAAAAAAGTTCAATTTTCCCCCCTGGATATTCTAATGTTTATCATTAAGCCCCTTTTGTAATAGGGTGATTTTATAGTCATATCACATATTGAGCATTACAGTTCTCAAGAAACAACTGTTTATATGGAAGATGACATGTGGTGATAACGAACAGTGTTCAAATTCAAAAGTCCAAAGGAAAATTACAAAACAGGAGCAGAGCAAACACGGACCTCTTAATAAAAAAAATAGAGGTAGGATCATGTGCCATGGAGGAGTAAGCATCCTCTGCCGCCCGGTCACACCCGCCGTGCACCCAATGTCATATTGGTAAAAATGTCATTATCTGTTAAATTGTTGTAATTTGGGAAAGATATCATGATCGGGAAAAACGGAGAAAAATCCGTGGATATAAAGATATAAACCTATAAAGCACACTTTGAAACCCTTGTGAGGCCAAGGAATTGTCCAGGGGCCCAATTCTAAACAATTTTAAAATGCTTACATATATATAAAACCCCATATTAAAACATTTGAGTTTTTTTTTTAATAATTTGAAATGTTTTCCTTTGTAAAATTGGACCACCCAACAGGGACCCACCCTACTCCTGAAGATTTGACAAATTTGAATCTACATTATCTAAGGTTGCTTTCACTAAAGTTACAGCTTTTTCTAGGCAAACAGATTTTAGAAGAAGATTTTTAAAGATTTTATTCTATATATTACTATGTAAAATTTGGACCCTCATTGTGGCTCCACCCTATCCTTGGGGATCATGACTTTAGCAAACTACAATCTACCCTACCTGAGGATGCTTCCACATAAGTTTCAGCTTTTTGTGGCCGATCGGTTTCTAAAAAGATTTTTGAAGATTTTATTCTATAAATTCCTATATAAAAATTTACCCCCCCCCCCCAATTCTATATATTCCTATGTAAAATTTGGACCCCCATTGTGGTTCCACACTATCCCTGGGGATCATGACTTTAACAAACTACAATCTACCCTGCCTGAGGATGCTTCCACACAAGTTCAGCTTTTTGTGGCCGATCGGTTTATAAGAAGATTTTTGAAGATTTTATTCTATATATTCCTATATAAAAATTTGACCCCCCCATTGTGGCCCCATCCTACCCCAGAGGATCATGATTTGAACAAACTACAATCCATCTTACCTGAAGATGCTTCCACACAAGTTTCAGCTTTTCTAGTTAAATGGTTTTGGAGAAGATTTTTGAAAAAACACCAACAAATTTTCAATAATTTTAAATCATCTCCCCTTTAAAGAGGGCATGGCCCTTCATTTAAACAAACTTAAATCCCTTTCACCTAATGATGCTTTGTGCCAAGTTTGGTTGAAATTGGCCCAGTGGTTCTGGAGAAGAAGCAAAAATGTAAAAAGTTATCAGACAGACGGACGCCAGAAAAAGTGATCAGAAAAGCTCACTTGAGCTTAGGTGAGCTAAAAAAGAATTTGCACCAGCTATAGCACCTCTGTAACACAACATACCCATAATATAACAAGAACAAGAATATACCAAAAATAGCACTATTGTAACATATTAACAAAACCATAATAAAACAAGAACCTGCACAAGCTGTAGCACCTTTGTAACAAAACGGACCAATGATATAACAAAAACCTAATATAGCACAATTACAACAGACCCATGATATTACAAGAACTGTGTCAGATGTCACATCTCTATAACACAACAGACACATGATATGATATAACAAGAACTGTGTCAGATGTAGCATCTCTATAAGACAACAGACCTATGATATAACAAGAACTGTGACATATGTAGCATTTTTATAACACAACAGCCCTATGATATAACAAGAACTGTGTCATATGTAACATTTCTATAACACAACAGCTCTATGATATAACAAGAACTGTGTCAGAAGTAGCATCTCTATAACACAACAGCCCCATGATTTAACAAGTCAGGATGATCTAAAGCAGTGCACCTCTATATCACATCAAACGAAACATATTCATATTTACTAGAATATATTAGATTCCTAAAGAAAGAAGTGCACTAGGAATATTAAGCCCCAAGCTTTAGCACCTCTGTTACACAATATACCCATAATATAACTAGTTAAGATGAACTGCAAACATTTATCTAAATTGTGGTCTCCTTCCTTGAAATATAATGGTTTTGCATAATAATTTGTATTAGCAATTAAAATCTAGCACTTCTGTAGCCCACACAACTGCTTTATCACAGCAAAGTTAGGAATAACCTGGTGGAAAAGCGGTTCCATATTATCAAGTATCTGAAGAAATTAACTCTCGAAACGAATACCTTCCACCATAAAATCTGTCTCCCAAATCAAACCAGATAGAAATGAAATAAAACAGTGGTCAACCACATGTTATTTCAGCAGTTCATTAGTATTGTAATCTTGTTAACCTGTTCCTGATACCAATTAAGGTTGGCTATATATAGGTAGGTTTACCTTCATCTGTGATGTTTTCCCGGCATCCACTCAGGTTGAGTTTACGGACAGAAGAAGGGAGACAAACCGACAAGTAGGCCACACTCTGTCTCCTTAGACCGGTCCAGGCTAAGTTCAGAGAGGTCAACCTAAAGAGAACCAATCAAAAACAGTTCTCATCATAAATGTGACAATATTATAACGAGAGAGTCAACCAGCAGGAAATATATGCTCATGTCCTTGTAATAGGTATAAATCTAAAATAATGCCTTTTCTATTCCATATTTTTAAAGATACCAGATGAAAGGATTTCATGATTTTGACATGCATGGAATTTACATGCATTACATGAATTTACATAGATAGTAAAGAAAATAAGGTTCGATCAACAAAGATACCAAGGGTCTCTCACATATTGTGCCAACGTTCTAATCACTACTATTGTTAGGCATTAGGCAACAAATTTAAAAGATGAAAAACAAATCAAGTCTTATCTTGGGAATTGAATCCGGGACCTCATGCATAATGTGACCAACTACCGAGACCTGATTTATTATTAACAGATATGTACTCAATGATCCTGTTGAATTTTTGCGGAACTCACCGTCGACATCCTCCCAAGATGGCTGCCAGTCCAGTGGTACTAAGTCCCTCACACATACTCAGATTCAACACTTGCAGGTTCGGGTTCTGGCCAAACAAACTGTAACCAGATATAAAAGAAGTTATACAACCACACATATAAAGAATAATTCATACCCTTTCAATGTTACACCTTGTATCAGCCCAAGACACCGTCACACCAATATCAGCCAGAGGACCAAAGGCCTAGGGCTGATACTGGTCGAAAGCAGATACAGGATATAATATGGAAAGAGGTATGAATTATTTAAAATTTTTATTGCATGCTTAGTAATAACATTGATCACATCAAATAATCTGTCCCAAGATATTAATGCAGCACATTTGGATGATTTTTAATGAAAATACACATGCCTGTGAAATAAGTGCAATAAGTACATTTTAAATCAATGAAAGGGAAAATATCCAGGATATCTTCATTAAAACATAATCGTTTTACTCAAAAAAATTCACAGGAAGATTTCTTACGGAGATTAATTATGGAAAATGTCATCTTTTCTCCATTCGGAACTTGCTCAGAAGACCTAACACAATGTTTCAACTTTATCATCTGAGCACTTCTGTGTCTATTGCAATGCAAAATCTGCATAGCCTTTTTATTTTCAGGCGTGCATTGAAACCTGAAAGGCTATAGAGGGCATTTCAAAAGAGAAATCTTGGGATTGTGTAATACTTTTAAATGAACATTGTTTGAACCCCAAGGTATATATAAATATCAAATTATTTAAGAAAATGTGCTGCATAAATATCTTGGGACAGACTATAGGAAAAAAACTATAAAATGACATGTGATCTCCATTGATAGTAATTCTTGTTTCAACTACAGACAATCACTTGATCCTTTCCATAGGTAAATTTTAATGTCTAGAATGGTTAATATGTTCATTTCTAATGCTTCATCAAAATTTTAAAGTCTAATATCAAGTTACAAGCAAGATACAGAGTTCAAAATTCTTTGTTTTGAAAAAGCTAGAGTTTTGTTATTGTTTACATATGTGTTGTATTGTTATAGGTTTCAATCAATGAATTCTTACCTCTTTATCTCGCTTGTAACTTGATTTCTAACATTCAAATTTTAATTAACCATTATTTGTACAAGGAAACCATTTTATTCAAAAAAGATAATAAAAAAAATTTTGAAATCAAATCGTGTCTAGGTCCCTTTGAACCTAAAAGCATGTATATCAATTTGGAATGTAATCGTTTTGAACTTTAAATCATATATTTCAGTCTATAGAATGACATGTGATCTTCATTGATAATTGTTCTTGTTTCAACTACAGACGATCACTTAATCTTTTATTTAAGTACATTTTAAAATGCATCAGAAGTTAAACATACTCTTGCAGTTAGAAGAGTTTATATGTATACTAAAGAAAGGAAATATTCTTTATAGTTTTTGCAAGTGAAAAAACATAGGTATTCACAGATTACAAAACTCACCGAGACGAGGCATCACCTTTATGAAGCATCACCTTTATGAGACCACCTTTATCATATTATATGAAAATCATAGTCAATGATCTCGGATATACATGGATACTGTTTTGACACAATATTGTATTAGTATATCCTATGTTAAAAAATTGTATGATAATCATATGTTCATTTCATATGGTATTATAGGATACAATGTTTATCAATACATATAATACAATAAAATACTGTAATAAATAATGATGCAATATGATAAAGTAACATATGATATGACATTGTATCATGTTATACATTATTGTATTTGATCACATAATACAATATCATAATATATAATATATGATACAATATAGTATTATATGATACAATATCATATCACATAATACATCACATAATTGTAACATATGATATTATATTGTTTAATATAGTATGATACTGTATTGTATGATATTGTATCATATGATACAATGTAATTTTATACAACATTGTATCATATCATATGATAAAATATCATGTGATATAGTAATATAATATTATATAATACAATATCATATTATATTATACAATATCGTATCATATGATACAATATTATATATAACAATATCATATAATACAATTTCATGTGACATAATAATATATTATATAAACACAATATTGTATCATATAATACAATATTATATATTATACAATATCGTATCATATGATACAATATTATATATTGCAATGTCATATGAAACAATAATAAAATAGTATATAATACAATATCATATTATACAATATTGTATCATAATAAACAAATACTATACATAACAATATCATGATACAATATCATATCATAATGTACAAAAAATTGATACAATATCATGTCGTATCATATAAGTTACTTTTTTACAATATAATATATGATATAATATTGTATCATTTAAAACAAGTGTATCATATCATACAATATTATATCATAGGAATCATGTTATATCATTTAACAACAAACACATCTATTAAGCACGTTTGAGTGCGGTAGGAGATTTTTTTTAGCATCCCTGATAATGGAGATCAGGCTGTGCATCTGAAGCTACTTCTGCGATTCATTTATATTATAGTTAAATCAACTATGCAAGCTATTATCTATAAAACATGTCACCTGTTCCAAAAAATTAAACCTCATCAAACATCCGAAACCTGTGGCTCAGATTCAGCATTCAAGCCTGTCAGGTGCATCAGTATCATAAGACGCTTCATCCATGCAAGTAAGGACCAGTAATAACCAAGATATAATCATCAAAGAGCACATGCTTCAAAAACTTTAACCAGCTCTTAAAACCTTAACTTCCTCCAGCATCTGAAACCTATTGCTCAGATTCAGCATTCAAGCCTGTCGTGTGCATCAGTATCATAAGATGCATCGTCCATGCAAGTTTGATGAAGTTAGGACCAGTAATAACTAAGATATATTTTTTAGTCATTAAATTATACACATTCATTTAATTTCACATACACTTGTAATATGATATTCTTCTTTTAGACTGCTCAGAGACAATAAATCTATGATACAGCTAACACAAAATGAAAGTACAGTATTCAGATATGGAAATTATCACAACTAAAAAAAGCATCAAAATTTCCACAAGTACATAGTTAACCTTCAAAATGGAGATACTTTCCCCACAAATGTAAGTCTTAATTTAATAAATAGCGACACTGTTGTCATAAAGGTTAATATCAATTAGTGAGAAGTTATGTGTCTGGTATTTTAAATATTTATTTCTTTAAAATGTATGAAGTTAACCTTTCAAATGGTTACTGCCCTTTCTCCAAAGTATCATTAAATGTAGACAGTTGTTGAATGGCAATACAAACAAATTCGTAAAAAGTTGTGTATTAATATATACATGATATAGGTGAAAAAATACAATTCTTATTGGTTTCTACTTAAAACAATTCTTATACAGCTGTTCGGTCAAATTGAATAATGACTTTTTTGAAAGAGAATATAAAATTTTTATGTACATTTACTAATATTAAGAAAATTCTAATATTAATCATTATGTAATAAAACAAAATGTAAATATGAAGTTTTTTAAAGGGTTTTTGTTACTGATTAGTGTTTTCAAGATACAAGAGCTCAAACTCAAGAAAGGGGATAAAACCCTGACAAATAAACATTCATATTATCGTGGAGAGCATACAAAGTGGTTTCTTCCATGAGCGGTACCACATAAATAATCATTAAATTATATTACATACTTTTAGTTTTATGAGTCATATTATGCATGTTAAACTGAATTTATGCATGCTTCATTTTAGAACAGAATATTATTCAAAGGAAAAATTAAATGATTAAAAGATTTGGAGAGGGCAAATTATCTTTGCAAGCCAGAAGTCAATTTTTTTTTATTCTTCACCCCCCCCCCCCCCCTTATTAATT
Organism: Magallana nippona; assembly: GCA_033439105.1. Classification (NCBI taxonomy): domain Eukaryota; kingdom Metazoa; phylum Mollusca; class Bivalvia; order Ostreida; family Ostreidae; genus Magallana; species Magallana nippona. The sequence continues at coordinate 50,447,269 of CM065925.1, forward strand.
AATGCCATCTATAAAAAATTGTAAAAAAAAAAAAAAAAAAAAGGTCACCTGGATATGAACTTGGTTGGTCACATGATCAAATCCTGTGGAGCACAAAGGACATCTTAGAAGATTTGATCAAATTCAAACCACGTTCAGTTTCCTGCATTTATTGCGATGAACAGTCAAACAATTAACTCCTAGTTTCACTGTGACCATAATTATTACCTCTTTGTGCTAAAATTTTTCACATAAATGAATATTTTACTTTTCAGATTATTCATATAAGGGAATATATTTGCATATATAACTATGTCAACATTGTTGTGCATTTAAATAAGGTTAGTGGCATGTTTTTTGTTTACATAGATTTATTTTGTTAAATTCTTCATTTCAATCAGCTATTTTTCCAGGTACAAGTTAAATTTGAAATTATTGTTAACAATTTTAGTAAGTTATTGTCAGAATTCGTTTTATTCTTGATATGGTATTTTCTATCCAATAATCTATAAGTAAACAAAAACCTGATACAAGCTTTGTTTAACATGTACAAACATTGATGCAAGTGGACCCCATTTTATAATATGTTGGAAAAGATATTTCAACTTTATCGTAGCTTAATTAAAAAAAGAATTGTATTTTTAGAAACTGTTGATTTTTTTAATATATATACCGGTACATTTAATTCTTAAAGATGTGAGGGACTCCGGCACATGTCAGAGTCAGTATTTTTGTGGGACTGTGTGATATAGTGGGGACATCACAACAGGTGGCCATCAGGAGGGAGACAGAGGACATCGGTGAGATGGTGGAGAGATGAGTGATACCTAATGATTGGATCATTGAGATGATGAGTGGAAGTCACAAGGAAGGATTCAGACTGAAGGGATCAGATGTAGACCTCATGTACTGGTCAAACAACCACCAAGTGATCATGGACATGTCTCAGTCTGAGTATTACAACACAGTCAATACAACCTTGATTCTCTCTGACAGTTCTGAGAGTCCACCAGGATTCACTTTACCTCTGTTACTGACACCAACAACATTATACAGATATGTCCAATCAGCATGTGTCAGAATGAATGACAGAGTCTATATATCTAGTTCTATATACAGACAGTTAATTTAATTACAAGCAGTGCCTAATTCTACTGTACATGGACCCTGTGGTAGTAGTAAGATGGCAGGGAGACTAGAATATGACACTGCCTACTGTTTTGTTTGTGACTTTGTTAACTTGTTCTTCAGTATATCCTAATTCTACTGTACACGGACCGTGTGGTAGTGGTGTTTATGCAGGGACTGAATATGACACTGCCTACCGTTTTGTTTACCACTCTTGGCCTCTGTCTGCCTTGTCATGGGTAGACAGAACTCACTCATGGCCTGATCCTGAAGTTGTGAATGACATTGTCAGAAATGGATGTCACTTTGTAGCAATAGGACACCCATTTGGACCCCATGAAAATGAAGAATGGAGAATATCATTTTATCAGGCAGAATATAAATGTGTGTATGCAATGAACCATAGTCAGTTTTTGACATATGGATTGTTAAAACTTTTTTTAAAAGAAGCTATCAATCATCAATTAGATAAATATAATACACTGTTGTGTTCCTATCACATGAAGACAACAGTTTTCCGGGCGATTCAACAAAACACACTACCTCACTGGTGTCCGCAAAATCTCCTGGATGGTTTCTGGGTCTGCTTCAAACACAATCCTAGACTTTTTATTTGTACAGATGAGAGTATCATGAGATGTGAAGCTGATCATGATGTAGAGCTTTTCTTTGGGTCCTATAAAGTTTTAGGGCCACATGGAGACATATGTTACCTTACCAAAGTCATACACACAATACAGCAGTTGGTAGAGTCACCACTGACACAGTATCAAGCTGTCGTGTTGCAGAAACTTACAGTCTATGTCATTCGGTGTGTTGCTTTCACATTACAAAGCATGTTTCATAACTCAAGTACAAACAAACAGATGTATATTGCAGACAAAATGTCCTGTCATATGCTGAAATTCATAGCCAGGTTTGGGATTGTTTCTGATATGTCGTACATTGCAATGTATTATTACAAGACACTCAGATACAGGGAAGCCTTATCTGCTATAGAGATGACAAAGGTCAAGTTAGCACAGCCATATCTGATGTATAGGGAAATGTAGACAGAGAGAGGTATACCGAGGTTGTGGGGGGACAGTCCTGGTCTACAAAGATGAGACAGGCTGTAGCAGGGGATATAGAACTTATCAACAGAATCTGTTATATCAATGAACTAATACCAGAACAACAGTCTGCTCAACAGAACAGATCATCCACATTATATATCCCAGTGTTTGTAATGTTACACTTCCTAGAGTTCTTGTGTTACAGACAGAGCTACAGGTCCTAGTCCACCATGATCAGGGACTGTATGTACTTAATATATACAGAGACATCTCCTGGGAGATCCTGGGGATCTGTCAACAGATCACAGATCCAGACTGCTCTATACTCATACCAACAGTCACTCACACAATACACATGGAACAACATACAAAGTGCTACACAGAGGAGAATAGAGGATGTGTTTAAGTCAAATGCACACCGGTAAATAAACAGTTCCACATTGAAAGTCAGATAAAAGGAATAGCAAAATAATATGTGTGTGTTGTGTATCAAAATTGATATCATATAAATTCAATTGTGAAATTGTGTTATTCACTGCTGGGTGTTAACAGGAAACAAGAGACCCATGGGCCACATCGCTCACCTGAGCAATGATAGACTTAATAAAATCAGCTTTATGGAGTCATATACAAAATATCTGAACAATGTTGTATTATACATCCTGTATATAAAAAATTCCCCTCCATATTCTTATGTTTATCATTGACCCCTTTTGTAAAAAAACGATTTTACAGTCATATTACATATTGAGCATTGCAGTTCTTGAGAAAATGATCAGACTTAAACAACTGTTTATATATGGATTATAAACCTACATCAAACTTTGAACCCCTTGTGAAGCCAAAAAATTGTCCAGGGACCAGAGTCTAAACAATTTTAAAGAATCAACAATAATTCAAAATGCTTGCATATAATAAAACCATATATAATAACATTTGAGATTTTGTGGATAATTTAAATGTTTTCCCTTGTAAAATTGGACCCCCCCCTCCCCCCATATGGCCCAACCCTAGTCCTGAAGATTATGATTTTGACAAATTTTAATCTACACTATTTGAACTGACTTTTCTAGGCAAATGCTTTTTAAAGATATTTCCCTATATATTCCTATGTAAAAGTTTGAACCCCCCCCCCCCCCATTGTGGCCCCACCCTACCCCCAGTATCATGATTTGAACAAACTCGAATCTTCCATACATGAGACGATTCCACACAAGTTACAACTTTTCTGCCCGATCGGTTTCTGAGAAAGATATTTTTCTCTATATATTCCAATGTGAAAATTTGACCCCCCACTGTGGCCCCACCCTAGTACCCCTGGGGATCATGATTTTATCAAACTTGAATCTACACAACCGAGGATGCTTTCATACAAGTTTCAGTTTTTCTGGTCGATCAGTTTCAGAGAAGAAGATTTACTCTATACATTCCTATGTAAAAATTTGACCCCCGATTGTGACACCACCCTACCCCCGGGATCATGATTTGAACAAACTGGAATCTACACTACCTGAGAATGTTTTACACAAGTTACAGCTTTTCTGACTCACCAGTTTTAGAGAAGAAGATTTTTAAAGATTTACTCTATTAATCCTATGTAAAAATTCAATGCCCCATTGTGGCCCCACCCTACCCCCAGTATCATGATTTGAACAAACTCGAATCTTCCATACATGAGACGATTCCACACAAGTTACAACTTTTCTGCCCAATCGGTTTCTGAGAAAGATATTTTTCTCTATATCTTCCAATGTGAAAATTTGACCCCCCACTGTGGCCCCACCCTAGTACCCCTGGGGATAGGGTTGGATACCGGTACACGGTACCAATACCGTACCGAATAGTTACTTTAAAAATACCGGTAAAATACCGTTTCATTTAATACCGGTACCAATAACGGTATTTCTGTATCTTTGAAACCTTTCTATAAATTTAAATGATTCAAAAAGCAATTTCAGAATCGCTAAAATCGTATTCTCCGCGTATTGAAAGTATAGGCTAAATAACGAAATGTATGCTTTATCATTCTTAGTACGATACTTGATTCGACTGCCGATATTTTAATTAATAAATCAATAAATAATTTAAAAAATAATAAAATACATTTACAATAATAGAGTTTAAATTTTATTCTGAGAGTAAATATAAATTAAAAAAAAATAGAGAAAAAAAAATATGTTCTTCATTTCTGATGTTTCGTCAATTAGCGCGACCAAACAATGGCTGGCAACCGAGCAAAACGCTCGGCTGTCTGGTCTCATTTTACTAGGAAGGCAGATGGCGGTATCTGCAACCACTGCCAATTGTTTTGCCAGGGAAAGGGGGGGGAACACAAGTAATTTAATAAAACACCTTAGAATCAAACACAAAATCGATATAAATCCATGTACAATTTTCAATGTGAAGAAACCGAAAGTAACACTATAACACTGAAAGATCAAAAATGTATTCACTTAAATCGAACCATCATTCTCATAAATTAAGGTCTAGTACCGTATCGTTAAAAGTACCGTATTGTTTCAAAAATACCGGTATGGTATCGTACCGTTTCATCCTTAACGGTATCCAACCCTACCTGGGGATCATGATTTTATCAAACTTGAATCTACACAACCGAGGATGCTTTCATACAAGTTTCAGTTTTTCTGGTCGATCAGTTTCAGAGAAGAAGATTTACTCTATACATTCCTATGTAAAAATTTGACCCCCGATTGTGACACCACCCTACCCCCGGGATCATGATTTGAACAAACTGGAATCTACACTACCTGAGAATGTTTTACACAAGTTACAGCTTTTCTGACTCACCAGTTTTAGAGAAGAAGATTTTTAAAGATTTACTCTATTAATCCTATGTAAAAATTCAATGCCCCATTGTGGCCCCACCCTATCCCTGGGGATCATGATTTGAACAAAGTTGAATCTACACTACCTGAGTATGCTTCCACATAAGTTATAGCTTTTTTTGTCTAATCAGTTTCAGAGAAGTTACAGCTTTTCTGGCTGATTAATTTAGAGAAGAACATTTTTAAAGATTTACTCTATATATTCCTATCTAAAAATTCAACCCCCCATTGTGGCCCCACCCTACCCCCGGGGGTCATGATTTGAACAAATTTGAATCTACACTACCTGATGATGCTTCCACATAAGTTAAAGCTTTTTTTGGCTGATCAGTTTCAGAGAAGAAGATTTTTACCCCCCCCCCCCTCCCCCATTGTGGTCCCCATACCCCTGGGGAGCTAAAAATGAATTCTGAAGAATTTATCATGGTATATTTGGCCCGTGATTGTTGATAGAAAAAGAATGTGCTTTGTATTACTGTTCACCTTCTGTATTGTCTGAAATATGTTTGATTATAGTATATTATCATTAAAGTATTGTTCTGTAATCACAAGTTGATGAATTTAATTCCACAGGTGATGATAAACTCTTCAGGAAAAATAAATAATCGTTCTGATAATAAACTGACTGAACTTATAATACTGCAACTTTAATTACAATCTAAATATACAAAATACCAATAATTTATGTTTTCCCAAGTTTTAGTTCATTACAAAAACCCACAGGTGCTTGAGGCAGGACCCCCCTTCCCCCAAAAATTAAGACCAAAGACGTATAGTGTACTTGACCATGCTGACTCTCCTCTTGATAGAAATTTCTTTGAATCATATGTATACATGGCATATATCATTAAGTTGAACTTTATGAATAATTTATGTACGTTTGATATGGTGAATTAGAACATAATCATTTCTACTATTTGACTGGTATTGATGACTCACTTGGCGACACTGTCGTCTATAGTACAGAGTTCCAGACTCAGCTTCTTCAGATTCTGACAGGAAGTAAATAAATGTCCCATCATCCTTGTGCTGGCTGAGGACAGACTGAGATCAAGGTACTGCAAATACTGGAAGCTGTAATCAATATATTAACGTCACATTTTATGTACAGTAATATTCACCTAAATAGATGTTTGACAGGTATGGTGTACTTAGTGAAAAAGTGACAGTAACCCGGGACAGATACATGTAATTGAAGCTGATATTACACAAATTAAATATCACCCCCTCCCCCCCTCAAAAAAAAAAGGACAGCAATATATATTACAAAATTTTTTGTTAACATCCTCATAACAGAATCTACAGGCTATTTAAGTGTATTATCGTGATAGTAATGTAAAGTATGTGTTTACCCCAAAGCAAGGATGAGTCTGATGAAGCTAGCAATACAGCATTTATTCACATGTGAGAATTTTTTGCCACATTCAAAAGAGCCTCATTGCTCTTATACATGTACTTGAAGAGGATATATATAGGCTGTGGAATCCACATTGAGTGAATTCATTAAATAAGTTATATATTCAAATTAATAGCCTCTTCTTAAAAATTTCTTTACACAAACCAGTCTTCAAAAATATCTAGTATTCTATTTTTCAGATACTTTGCATCTTTATTATGAGAATTAGTCTCCGCAAACCAGTTTATCTAGAGTAAATTGCAAAATAGATTTGTCATGAAGAAGAGTTGGTTTAGTAAACTGTTATAAAACACCATCGTTTAACTGTACCAAGATGACTAAGTCTGAAGATGAAGGCATGAACCCTGGGCTTTCACACCTTGTTTTGTTGGTCCAGAGGGATGTTCAGCAGAGCAGGTGCTTGCAATCAATCACCACAATTTGTGTTATGGGTATAGGGAATTCGGGGGAGTGCTCAAGAACACCTGGCTTCACAAAAAAAAATTAAGTTTTTACCTAAGTTTAATCTCAAATTCTGAGAATTTAATGAGCTGAGATTTTTCTCAAATTGCGTTTCACAAATCAAACTTAGTCAATTCTCAGCTGAGTTGAATTTTTTGCTTAGCTGAGTCAAGAATTTTTATTGTCACAAGTAGCCCCTTATAACTTCTCCTTGTTTTTTTATTTATTCTCAATAAAAACAATCGTCTGCTAATGCTTTAAACAGAGGAAAATCGGATTAAATTAACAAGAGTCATAAAATGTTGATCAGTCATGAAATTTACACTTTGTTATGCTAAATATAGATTACATATCTACATGATCTTATATATTATATAGCAAACAAAATAAAACACATTAATTACTTGGTTTCCTTAAAATGATTAGAAAGTAGAATCACTGCACAGTTATTCCATTTTACACAAACAAATGAATTAGTTCCCTTTGTTTACATTTTTGTCAAGGGAGATAACTGCCCCAAATTATCATTTTTTAATGAAAAAAAATATTTATCAATCCTCCATAAAATATTACATATACGCTGATTATTGAGTGGAATAGATCTAAGAAATGGGTATTACAGACAATGTAATAGTTAAGTCTGCTAGGGAGGTAACTTAATTAAGTTTTTTCTCAAATTGAGTGAAAAACATGACTAAGATTTTTTTGTGAAATGCAGAGATTTGAGTTTTCTCAAATTTGAGAAAAAACTCAGACATAAGTCTGAGATTTGACTTAAGTTTTTTTTGTGAAATCGGAGCCAGGCTCTGCTGAACACCCGTCTGGACTGTTGTAACTGTGAACTGTGAACTGTAAAATTGGCAACACTTTACCAAAATTTTATCTTTACTGTTCTTAAAATTTATTCCTACTGGTACTTTCATATTAGCAGAAACACTAAAGGTAAATTTATTAGCATTTGTGTAGCAAATTTAACGTTTTCCGAGCTTATAACCAAATTAAGTCCCCATTCCTTTTTATGAATTGGAATAAAAACACAGTGATAAGTTCACAATTTAATTATGGTGATAACTACCTACATCATATTTACAAACATCACAAATGAATCAAAACTTGTTAGACTCTCTGTCTTGTGACTAAAATTACACTGATCTAACTTCACTCTACTACTCAAAATAAAGTCCCCCTGTATATATATACCCTGCCAAAATTAACTCCTCTGTGATGAAATAACTCAACTCTTCTTGTTAAAATAACTCCTCTTAAGATAACTCCTCTGTATATTATGTAATGTAGAATAAATTTAGAATCTAAATTTAGATTAGCGCAGAGGAGTTAAAATCTGTGCAAACTAAAAACAACCCATCTTATACATGTATATTCAATAAAGAAAATTAACCAAATATAATTAAACGTTATTGTCAATAAAATAAATCTGCTTCACTTGCATATTCACACAATATGCTCTAAATCTGATGGGTAGTTGGGGAAATTAACATATTCATTTTGGAAAAAGGTATCCTTTTTGAATTAATATTGAAACAGGGGCCCTTCACTGGCCTTTGCTTTGGACAATCCAGAGCCCCTGTGGATGGTAGATGGTAGATGGACCACAATGTAGCCAGAAATGGTCTCTCTTTACAAACCTACCCTGTTTTGTCCCCCTTCCAGTATCCATCAAACCCATCCTCCGTGACCTACAAATGATTAACAATAATCGAGTAAACTCACATTCTTTGACAAATGAATTTGGTGTCTCTTCTGGGGGAAATTTTACTTGTCATCGCAACTTGCAGTGACAAGATTTGGTTTGTCTGCTTTATAAATAACTCTGAGAAGTTTCATTGACAGAATATAAACAACAAATAAATTTATCGATCAATAATGTCACTTTTTCTAAGAAAACAAGCAGCTACTGTTAACTCTCATTTACACTTGTCACTTTAGACATCCCAAAATATTACAGGGATCTCACATCACATACTAGGCACTCGGGCTGGGGCTGTTTAAAATGGGAACATTAGCTACTCTTTGGGAAATCCTAATAATTTTGGTCTCTGCTATAATTCTTTTTTATTTTGTTATTCACAGAATCATCAAAATAAATTTAGTTGCATTTAAAATAACCTATACGCACATATTATCCAATATCCAATGTGGTTTCATCAACATTCATTCACTGCTGAATACCAATTTTCACAGAATTTTGTTGTTGAATTGATTCACAAAATAATCCGCTTTAAGTTGCATTTAAATTTCATACAAATTAACGTCATTTTGAATGAGGATAGAAAATTAAATTGTAAGGAACGAATTTTATTTTTACCTACATTATACGAGCATAACATAGCTTGGGGCAGTTTACTCTTTTTTATAAATTGCTTCTTGCATCGGGAATGACCATACCTCTGTCTTTGTGAGGCGCAGGACTTGAACGCCGCGATGAAGGAGCAGCCCTAAACAGGAGGAGGTAACTCTTCTGTTTGCCAGATCTATCCTCTTCCATAGAGAACGGTCACCTCTGTAATAGACAACAACAATTAATGTGCCGAAACATAATGATACAGTCTGTTCATTTACTAAACAGGAGGAGGTAACTCTTCTGTTGACCAGATCTATCCTCTTCCACAGAGACCGGTCACCTCTGTAATATACAACAACAATTAATGTGCCGAAACATGATACAGTCTGTTCATTTACTTTTCTATCAAACTTTTACATCTGTAAAAGACAAGAAAAGATAATGTGCCCGGACAAACAGTCTGTTTATTTTCTTTTTCTATCAAATCAAAATAAAACTTCCAACAGAATGTGATGTAAGAGCAGATAGATATGCAACATTTTTTTCAATTTTAGTGAAAAGTCAAAAAGGCAAACAAATCTTAAAACAAATTTTCAGTTGATATCAATTCCTCAATAAAATGATCCTATATCAGTAAACACTTTGAGTTTGTCAATTATTACTGTAGTAACATAAGTGTTTGTGAGCTGAGTATTAAAACTGTTTTCTCTGAGTATCAATAAACTCAATATTAGCCTTACACTACACAGTTCCAGCGGCGACAGACTCGAGCACACTTGGCGAGCGTGAACTTTGGTAACCAGTGAAAGATGCGCAGAATCATCTCGTCTGACAGGTCACTGAAGAAATCTGTAACAGGTGAACCAGTGTTAACGCTATCATCAACTCAGTGTGTATTGAATACTTCAAATGATAACAATGTTAACTCTTAATATAAAACTGTCATTCAAATAGCAAATTCTAATTATAGTTTCAGGCATTTTTCTACAGACAATTTAGGTTCAAATTTGGCCCTTTCTCTTTGCAAATATTTCACATTTATTTTTTTTCCCCAAATGAACCTGCACTGTTTTGGATTTACCTCGAAAATAACCCCACCACCACTCCCGTGAATTGTTTATGATTTTAAAGAGTGAAAGAAAAGATCAAATTAATAGTTATACCAGATATGAAGATGGAATTTGAACAATGTTAAAGAGACATGGTGACGCACAAACCTATGATTAACCAAATATCGAATTTTTACACGATTTCCACATTTTTTATATATCATATGAAAAGGTGAACTTTTGAAAAATACAGTGTTCAAAAGTAAATAAATCAAATTAAAAAGAGAAAAAGAGAATTAAGTGTTGGGCCAACACAAAAATATTGAGTTTCCCTTCCGTTTCATAGCCACGCAAGCACAGGGGAATGTAAATAATGCAGCGTGGCATATATCATGAGCTAGTGGACTCTCATTGAAACCTGATGTCTTCAAGAACTATAAATTTATTAAGATGCACTCTTTTTGAATGCATATTTCTTACCACAGACATCAAAAAGCTTCATATTCAAATTCTTTTCTCTGTGTGTCAATCCCACTGTAACTATTTTTAGACAGCAATCGCAATCACGTGACACGAAAAACAATGTCCAAAACAACTCGGTTTGTTTGCATGTGCATTTTCCGGATGAGTTTTATTGACTTGTAAACTGATATATGATGACTTATGATGCGTGAAACCTTCCTTATGATGAAATTTAGTATATTTCTTCTGATTTCCGTTGTCATAATAAAAAAGTAAAACATCTATTTTGAGTCACCGGGTCAGTTTAATTCACTGGATAGTTTATCAATATATACAATTTTGTTATTTTTTCCCAATTAATCAAAACTTTGATAATTTTTCTCAATTCAAAAGCAACAGGCCCCTTTTTATATCAGAGAAAAATCACATAATTCTGTACTTTTTTAAAACTTTTCGTTATTCACATTGTATGCATGCATACACAATGTCATTTTTAATGTGTTGCAGTGTCTTTACCTGTGTCATTGTGAGGTATTTCTGGGTAACTAGCTGTATCGTGCTGACTGACATCGTGTTTAGACGGTCGTTTGAAGGTTTGTAACGCTGACTGTATATTGTCTCTCTGACTGTTCTGTAAAACTCTGGGCGCCTTTGATAAAATTACAATAATCAAAATCAAGGAATCATCTAGGACTATAAAACTTTAGGAACATTGATACTTTGATTGACAAAATATTTTTTTTCATATGAAAGAATAAATGATTAAATGGCTTTTTTTAAATCAAATTTTGGTTTTGTTTTGACATCTTAGGTTGAAGTAGTAGGAGCAAACAGGAAAACTTGGTTATGGTGAGTATATAAAGACCTTTAACAGAAGGGATTCGTTGGCTTCACTGGAGACACATGGCGTGATCTCCAGGTTATCTTCCTCTGAACTCCCGCTTTCTGATAACAAATCACACCCCAGCTCCTGGACCGTCACCTCATACTGCTTCTTTGGACGAACTCTGGTATTAAATCTCCTAAAATAATATGGGAGTGACAGTCAATAAAAAATCTATCACTTGGTCTATTATGTTCATCTTGTTCATTAAGCAGAAATTCGTTCAAGCTGTCAAATTTCTCAGCTCCCTTTATTATAAGCATATACCTCAAATGTTATGACCTTAATAATGCAAGTATCATTTTCAGTATTTCCTTCATTGACCACACACCTAACTTCATTTCTAAGCATGATTATATCTTAATTTGTTATAAAATTCCGCCCCTTATTACACAAAATAGCTTAATTCAACGCTGGAATCTAATTTTACAGTCCATATATATAGTCTTAAATTAACTACGCAATTTCTAACATACTTCCGATTCAGCGGAATGTTTTCTTTTGATGATGTGATATGCCTTGAAGATCTTTTGGTTCCCGAGTTCACCATATTTTCTGTTTAATTTTAGCGCCAACTGGATAAAAAGGCGCACAGTAACTCGTTCCTGTATTGATTGAAATAAAGTCGGGATCGTGGTTCCAGAAAAAGCATGTTTCACAACAGACGTTTTGGTTGACATTGCGGTGTTATTTAGGAGTTTTTATTGAAAGACCTCAGAAATATCACAGTAAGAGTTGTGCGTTTGTCATACAACTGTTGAAGAACTCTTTTAGATGAAATAATATCAGTGGAAATATTAGGTATGGTTTTTTTCGGTGATTAATCAGCTATTTTATCTATACTAAAGATGCTAGGACTGGATAACGTTTCATAATTATTACATAATTTTTGTTCTTGTCTTTTGATGTTTAAAATTCTCTTTTATGGTTTTCGATATGAAGCATCTTTGGCGCTATGTGTGTACTTACCTGTAAATATATTTATACCATAATTACATGCCTACATGAACAAAATAATAGGTAAAATTGTCAACATTGAGGAATCCTGTTACTTTATTACCATTCACTGGAATAATTATATAATTACATGTCACAGTGTGCCTGGAGGGACTCAACTTTTAATCAAAGTCTGCATTGAATGTGAAAGCAGATTAAAGGTCATAAAATTGCACAAAAGTATAAAAGAATAAAGCTACATAAAAATAGATTAAGGAAAACCTATTATGGTAATGGGAGTTTTTGAAAAAGTATTTTAATAAGGTCATATCCTATTATTTATCAAATAAGGTTTTTTTTTCATTAATAGTTCACAAAATAATTGATTTGTTTTGTAGAATCCTTGAAGATAATCCATTCAACATGGGTGGCTCACAATCAGCAGAGAAGACTCAGAGTGGAACATCTGCCAACACTTTGCAGACACAGAGCAGTGCTCAGAATTATCCCAGTGAATGTCCAATGCACAAATCAGAAGCCCCTCCACAGAACTTCCCCAGTGAATGCCCCATGCATCAGAAGACCACACCATCACCACCCAGTGGCTGTCCAATGCATGAGGGTGGTGCGGAAGGGGAAGAAATAGACCCCAGGAATATGGTACAGTATAATTGTTCCCTTTATTATGTATTAGATTTTAAGTGTTATATTTTCTTACAAATGTATTAAGGTTCTAAGTTTAAATACTAATTGTTTCATAATTTTGAGTTTTACTACATGTATTATCATTGATTAATAGCATAGGGCTTTTAATAAGGGAAGGCAGGATGTAATTATTTTTCATGATTTTAAATAATAAGAATTACATGTATCTGCATCAAATTTCATAATTTTCAAAATGAATTTTGAAAATAATTCTAAAACAGTCTCTGCAAATGAGAGATTCGCCTCCTCACTGAAAAATTATTGAAAGCTATTTAATAACAATCCTGGTTGCATCATAATTTTGAGTTTCACTATAGCTGATTCATTGCAATCCATTACAGATGCCCCCGCCCAACCAGAGACCCTCTCCGGACCAGCCTTTCCCTCTTTCCACAGATCGTGTTATATCCAACATCCCCAAAGCAGACAGTGATGAAAACTGGGTGTACCCATCCCCCCAAATGTTCTGGAATGCCATGCTGAGAAAAGGTTTGAATTTGTATAAATGACAGCATTTTCCTGTGTATATGTATCATTATTTAAAATATTAGATAGAATAATCAAGTCAATTATTCAATATTATATCAATATCACATCTTTTAAAGCACACTACAGCTATTGTTGTATACAGGGAAATATTTGTCCCCGCGTTATTTTCGTCCTTGTAGTCATAGGGTGAATTTAAGACGTCAAATTTCAATGTCCATATTATCTATCTCTAAACACAATGTTGTCTGGGCGAATGCAAGATGTGGCGAAATTGTTTAGAAGTGAAGGAGGACAATAATTACATATGGCGAAAATAACCCTGTATACTGTATCTAATGTGCTAAAACTTTGTCAAATTTAAACACTGTGAATGATTTTAATCCTAGGAATTTTCAACTTATAAATTTAAGTTAGATTTTTTTATAAAGATGTTGCCTCAGCCAAACAATAAGAGGAATATTTGGTTTGTTAATTTATTTGAATTTGACAGAAATTTTGATATTTTTATCCTAACCAATACCTAAGCAATTAGGTCTGACAGAAATGTGTTATTGAAAAGCTCAAAACCATATTGCCCATGATTTCTCATTTACAGCATGTACAGAGAAATATGTAGCACATGCACTATGTAAACAAAATGAACCTATAATGTTGGCCTTCAGACAATGAGAAACCTGACAATTCTTGTTAATTTGGACAGGGTGGCGCTGGAAGGAAGGGGACATCAACAAACAAGACATGGACAACATCATAAGCATTCACAACGCCAACAATGAACAGGCCTGGAACGAGGTCTTAAAGTGGGAGGCACTACACGCCAGGTAAATAATACAACACACAGGTAAATAGACAACAGACAAGTACATAGACAACAGACAGGTAAATAGACAACAGACAGGTATATAGACAACAGACAGGTATATAGACTAACAAACGGATAAATAGTAAAAAAAAAAAAAGTAAATACACAGCATACAGGTAAATATACAACAGACAGGTAAATAATACAACACACAGGTAAATAGACAACAGAAATGTAAACAGACAACAGACAGGTAAATAGAGTTACAGACAGGTAAATAGACAGCAGACAAGTGAATAGACAACAGACAGATAGATAGACAACAGGCAAGTAAATAGACTAACAAACAGGTAAATAGTCAAAAGACAGGTAAATACACAGCATACAGGTAAATAGACAACAGACAGGTAAATAGTCAACATACAGGTAAATAAAGTAACAAACAGGTAAATAGACAACAGACAGGTAAATTGTCAACAGACAAGTAAATAAAACAAAAGAAATGTAAATTGACAACAGACAGGTAAATAAAACATTAGAAATGTAAAAAGATAACAGACAGGTAAATTGTCAACAGACAGGTGAATAGTCAATAGACAGGTTAATAAACAACAGTCAGGTTAATAGAGTAACATACACGAAAATAGACAACAGACAGGTAAATTGAGTAACATACCTGAACATAGTCAACAGACAGGTAAATAGAGTAATGAACAGAAACAGGTAAATAGAGTAACAGACAGGTTAATAGACAACAGGCAGGTAAATAGACAACAGTCAGGTAAGTAGACAACATGCAGGTAAATTGAGTAACAGACAGGTAAATAGACAACAGACAGGTAAATAGACAACAGACAGGTAAAAGACAACAGTCAGGTAAATAGAGTATATTAGTAACAAAAATGTAAAAAGCAAAGAGGGCCTTACCAGTCTACAATTTAACTTGATTACATATCAATGTCTCAAAAGTTACAAAATTGAATTTGTACTTTTTAGAATTTATGCGACTAAACGATTTCTGATTTTGAAACCGGTTACTTAGTACTATCACTTCAACCAAGTAACTGGTTAACCGGTTAGAAATTGCCATCCTTAGAAGATATTTAACATGCCAATTATGACCAATGTACAAATTACACAATAAAAGATATTGAGGTTGATTTTTGTGCTCAAAACATTTATAAATGCCATTCTGCAATGCTCATGTAGAGAACTCAGCTTGGGATCAGGATGAAACGTTTGTATGTAAAGAAGCAAAAGAACGCTGACATTATGTGGAGATTCTGAAGCCAAATTAAGTTCCTATTTTGTTTGCTTCGTGCACTGTTTTACATCATGTATGCCTGTATTAAAATGCACAATGACTCAAAGAAGAAATAAATTTTGTGAATATGAAAAATAATAGAAAAAGCTTTGGTAAGCATGGTCTCCGTTTTAATTATTGTAGAGAGTGCAGTGAGCCACGACTAAAGAGATTCGGAGGGAAGGCCAAAGAATTCTCCCCACGGGCGAAGATCAGGAACTGGTTGGGGTAAGTGATTTTACCAAGTACATGTACCGGTAGTTGCAAAGGAGCTCTGTGTCTTTAAGGATTAGGGTTTGACTGTAAACATTTTTAAATGATGGTGACCCCTCAAAACAATTTTTGATAAAGATTAGTTTCAAAAGAATAAGAAACTTATAATGAACTCAAATTATAAAGGCATATAACATCAATTTGTCTTGATTTGTTAGAGCCAACAAAAATTCTAAGATATTCGAGAGTTGGAAAATATTGAAGATGAAGTGCTTAAAGAAACTTTGATAGGGACTTAAAACTTTGAGATAGCAATGTCAAAATAGCAAGGTTAAAATGTATTGTATTATTCTAATTTTCGTGTTATAACTTGACAGATACTCCTTGCCATTTGATCGCCACGACTGGATTGTTGACCGTTGTGGGAAAGAAGTGCGCTACATCATTGATTATTATGACATAGGAGATGTGGACAAGAAAACTTACGAGTTCACAGCACTGGACGTCAGACCAGCCTTTGACTCATTCTCTGCTGTGATGGATCGCTCCAAAGTGGCAATGATGAGGTGGAAAATGGAGCTCATGGACAACAAAATAACATCCGGACCCAGCGAGGACACAAAAACGTGACATGAATGAGAGAACTGTTACAGTTCATAGAGTGGTCGGATTCAAGAGGTTCTCTGTGTACAGCTGATGTGATATGACTTTTGTTGAGTGCTTGCATGAGGTATGGAGGATGCTGAATGTTAGATTCAAGAATTTGGGCACTGCATTAGAATCAGTTACAGTATAAGCTGTGTGTTACTTACTGATGTGGTTCATGCATCAAAGACTATAAAGAGTTATTTCATTTGTTT
The DNA here is from genome assembly GCA_033439105.1 of Magallana nippona. Lineage (NCBI taxonomy): Eukaryota > Metazoa > Mollusca > Bivalvia > Ostreida > Ostreidae > Magallana > Magallana nippona. The sequence goes on from CM065925.1 coordinate 50,464,139, forward strand.
TCCATGCATGTACATGTATATAGTGTACAAGTTACATTTTTGGAGATTTCATTGTACAGTTCTATCTGATCTCTGAATTGCTTGAAGATTGAATACAGATTTAAGTTGACAATTTGTGTTGTGATACTTCAAGATAACACGTCATTCTCTTGCATTCTTTTATTACAAAAATATGTCATGTATCTAACTGCATATATAATCAATACAAAGCAACAACAATAAAAATAAATGTACATACATGAACATGATGAATACACGTACAAAGTTCTAAATTTTGGAAAGACTTTATTCTGATTACACTCACATGTATAATCAGTAGCAAGTAAATTAATACTGGTAAAAACTTATCAAAAGATACCAGATGGCAGATGCGTAGAAAAATATTGTAAATTTTTTCAAAGTGCAGTGGATGGAAGAAGGTGGTTGTAAGTAGCAGTTTTAGTGATATGTGATTTATGGGCAAGCATTGTAAACATAGTAGAAGTGTAATATACACACATTATAAGGAAGATGGATAGAATTAAATGACAGAACAACCTAGTACTGTAAACCAACTTTTATTCGTGTGCGAGAAATTTTCACAAGGTTCACAAGAGCCTCGTCATGCATAGCGAATATTTCTCGCCGCACACAAGTTCTTTTCGTATAATTATCATAACCAAATTGATGTGGATAAGGTTGGTCGTGAAAATTAGTTGTGGGCTTGTGGCAAACCATCTCCTGTAAATCACGGAATAAAGTCGTCGCGAATAAAAGTTGGTTTACAATAATGTGAGGCTGTAAACAATGACCTGCTGAGGTATAGAGATTTCCCTACAACTCGTCACGCACTGTCTTTTGACATGGTGAACTTGAGGTATAGAGACATCCCTACAACTCGTCACGCACTGTCTTTGACATGGTGAACTTGAGGTATAGAGACATCCCTACAACTCGTCACGCACTGTCTTTGACATGGTGAACTTGAGGTATAGAGACATCCCTACAACTCGTCACGCACGGTCTTTGACATGGTGAACTTAATATTGTTATCGTCCGTTACAGGTTTGGATTTTGGCTTGTCAACTTCAAATCTTTTACTTTCGATATTTACAATGTCCAACATCTCTGCCACTTCCTGTAGGTTGGATTGGTTGTCCCCTGGGAGTGTGTGCCTATACGAGTTATTGACCCCAAACAAGAATCGAAGGATGTTGGGGTAGTTCAGGTCTCCCATCTTCTTGGTTTCAAACATGACTGCACTGAAGCCCATGTCTTGTGTCTCCTTAGTTTTCTTCTCCTTGATCTCTGGAAGAAGTATGAACAAGAGGGGCGTTTCGAAGAAGCTGTCCTCCATCCCCAGGAATTTGTAGTCGTCCAGGGTGGGTCTCACTATCCGAGCGGCGTTAAAGTACCGCTTGAATCTGTGAGAGATGGCCTTATATAATACTGGAGTGTCTGTCTCATCTGAAACATGTACAATAAATTATTGCAATTACTACAGCTTGTTTAGGTTTTAAGCTTTGAATGAAATTGCTTGTACATTGTATTTGTTTAACTTGAGCTTACAATGATAATACAATACTAGAGAAATGGACAGAGAAAGATTGGGTTTATCAATTGACTTTGATTCAGTAAAGCATGCTGCCAATCAACCTGTTGGTGTAAATATTTTGCAAAGATATATCAGTTTAAATTAAACCTTGTAAGTATGAAATGCATCAGTTGGTGAATTTGGTGGGACATGATTAAAATTTTTGTAACAAGATTGGAATTACCTGTCAGAAGAATCAGAGGAAAGCGGGACGGCTTAGACATGAAGCAGTCCACCAGGAATTCCTGCAGGTTCTTCCCTTTGATCTTGAGGGAACTGTCTGGGATAGAATCCACAGCCAGTAAGCGAGCCTCGTTGGGATTTTTTGCATTTACCCAGGACGTTTTCTTCAATGAAAGGGGTCCGTGTGGATAAACTCTTGCCTCAGGATCATGATTTATTTTGTATTTCTGTGTAAAATAAGAAATATTGAGACTTGATTTTCCAGAAAAATGTTGTTTTATAATTAAAATGCCTAATAATTTCAGTTAGTTTGGTTTTATCTTATATATCAACACTAAAGAAAATCAAACCATGCTTTCCAACAGGTCCGCCTCCGATCGCGTGTCTACCATTCCCACCCAAACCACGCCCCTTAGGTTGACTGCCATTGATTTCCAGCTCTTCTTCATCTGCCCGCTATGAAAGATGACAATCCACGCATCACTTGATTTTAACACGCCCTCTGTGAAGTTTTCCCCTGTTAACGGGAAAATATCCAAGAATCTCTCTTCTGGCTCAAATGCGTACGTCTTCTCATCATCTCCGCTGTCTTGACAGGCAGAAATGGGGAGCTGGTGACAGAGAAGAACAAGAATCACAGTTACCTGCACTGACATTTTCAAAAAGTGTCGTAACATGACGTGCCACAGCGTGGTTGGTTACACGAGACCGGATGTAAATTTTCAAAACAAACTTTAAAAGTAATCTGTTCGATTAATTTTCGATTCTCTGCAATGTCATCGAGCAAGATCTTTTTCTCATTCCACAGATACCGATATGTTATCATTGTAAAACGGGTATATTTTTATTATAATTACCCCTTATCTAATATCATGACATTATATATTCTAGGTAGGAGGTATTGGGTGGTGGTGGGGGCTTGAAAATTCAAACTTAATCAATTCAGATTGTAAAGTAATCGAAAATATACCTCCGATCCCCCCGACAAAAAAAACTATCCCTCGCCCACCCCACCACCTGGAAAAAATTGTCAAAGATATCCAATACTCTCACTAATTTTCATTTTAAAAGAGAAAAAAGACACCTCTCATATATTAAGGATTATTAACAGCTAACGTTAGAGTTATTGAATTCATTTCAAAGACGTCAGAGACAAAAGCAAATTGCATTCATGTAGGGCATGATACGCAAAATGGTTCTTTATCGATGGCTTTTAGGATTGCATTTGTATGTACAAGTTAAAAGATCTTTGTTTTTAACTTATAATATTCGTAACATAATGAACTGTAGTTTTTATGTCAGTAAGTACGGTTTATCAACTTCTGAAAATTATATTTATATGGTAAATTATGTACATTCACTAGCATATAGACTAACTTTTGTTTTGAACCATATCTCCATATTTTAACAAATTATCATCGTCGAAATTAGTCGATATCAAAAAATACCCAAAGAAGACCGTATCTGTACCCTTTGTGATGAGAACGACGTACAGGATGAAATTCATTTTCTTCTCGGATATCCCCATTTAAATGCACAGAGGCATGAACTTATTGATCTGTGTATTACTAAATGTCCAAACTTGCAGTCTCTTTCTTCTAATAATATTTTGGGGGGATTCTAACAAATGAAGACCCTGAAATTTTGAGATCACGTGCAAAAGTCCTTCTAAACCTTCCATAATTAATACATTTGTAACTTATTGTCAGTTAGACGATTCACCATTTATCAATTACTTTGCAATATTATTAATATGTCTGTTTATGTATTTATATTTGTACATACTTGTGTGTAAACATTATTTTGTATATGTTCTATCTTTTGGATCATCCTCCTTCTTGGGATTGTAAATCTCTGTTGTCCCTTTGGGGGCCCAAATTGGTTCAATAAAATCTTGTAATCTTAAAGTCGACAATGAAATTCAAAATGATGTATTACATGTATAACTAAATGTTAATCAATTATTTTTCTTGTTTGCAGACTAAACACAGTAGCATGTTTTTGAGCAAATTAAAATTTTAAAAACATAGAACATACTGCTATAGAAAACGATTTATCTATAGTTAACTATATAAACCCACAGAGAGGGTGGGCTGGAGGGGGGATATAACAAATATAATTAATACAAGGTATGATTTATAAAAAGATACCAGTGACAATTGAGTGATACAAAAAATGCTATAATATAATGTACATTATAATATCGTTAACCAAATTATACAAGTAGGCATCTAGTGATAAAAGTATTAAACAAAATCCGGATTTTTTTATGTCACTCGGGTGACCTATGGTGATCTGTTTTCGTCTGGTTTCGTCCGTCGTCGTGCGCCGTGCGTTAGCATTTGAACATTTTCAGCTTCTTCTCTGAAACAACTAGGGTTAACTTGACCAAATTTGGTGTCTAGCATTTGGTGTCTAGCATTATAATGGAAGGGGAAACCCCATGCAGGGGCCATAAATTTTGGATAAAAACTGTAAATATTGGTGCAAATCTTAAAAATCTTCTTCTCTACTATTGGACATTCAGCAGAGAAATCAGGGACGTATATACTAATGTACTAGTGTATACGTCTCTGGAGAAACTAAGCACATGTTTATGATGAGCAGAGATATCTCTACCAAAATTGTGAAATTCATGGTTTCTGGAGTCAGGGGTTCAGGCCCTAGGAAGGAGCTAATATGGCAATATAATAAAATGTATTAAATCTAATAAAAACCTCTTCAATAATCCCATATATATTTAAGAAAAACTATATATGCATGATTATGATGTCCATGAAGATCTCCTTAAAAATTGTTAAATTCATGGCCCCTGGGTCAGGGGTTCAGGCCCGAGGTGCGGTCAATATGGCCATATAATGAAAATGTTTTAAATCTTAGAAAATTGTCTCTACTCCCATATACATTTGAGAAAAACTAATTGCAATTTATCTACCATTTGATATAATTTGACGACCAAAAGGTACATGTACATCCTTATTACAGCAAAATATAATGAATATAATTAATACAAAAACAAACAGAACATATGATGATATATTGTGATACATTTGGAAGAATTACATGTATAAGAGTCATGAAATTCAAGTCAATATTTTTTTGTCCAGTATTACATTTCACATTAATTGGTATTCTTGTATTGTACTAATGAATGTTTGACGACCTTCATGTATGACAGTCCAGAAGATATAACTTAGAAGTTCTATATTTTAAACTCGGGCACCTTGTAGGGAACACCGAAAACCGTCCGTAAAATAAAAGATGGGCATTCTACAAAAGTGGACGCATTGAAAAAAACCCTTTATTGTAGATATATATCCATGTGTGGATCCAGAAATTTTCCGAGGGGGGGGGGGTGTGGCGTCCGAGGTGTATAATTCTGTTTGGCAGGGTCGGGGGGGGGGGGGGGTTCAGAGGTCTTTTTTTTTTATGGTAATTCGATAAGTTTTAAATTTCCAAGAGGATATATGGGTCCGACCACTCTGACAACTTTGAGATCCGCGCATGATACCATCTAACAACGCGAATCACGATATGGCCACATACATGTATATAGGAATCGGGACGAATTAAATAATATAAAACTAAAGCAGACTATAGTCAAATGACAGAAAGGCCGGAGTAATGACTGAGTGAAGGAGTACTACTACTACTACTAGTATTATGTTTGCTTCAAACATAAAGTCATCCACGATCAATTAGTACAGCTTGGAATCACCAAACGAAACAAGAAATAATCAGATGGTCACTAAATATGGAATAATAATCATGAAAAGATAGAATTAAAAAATATATCGCATCGGTTGTAAGATTTGACCGAGATGAGAAAGGAATATGTTACTGATTACAATGTCATGTTGTAAATTTTGAATTTAATGGCTGGGTGTAAATTAAAAATTTACAACATGAGAACTTGTACATTTTGTGTTTACACCCATGCACCCAGTAAATTCAAAATTTACAACATGACAACAAAATTATAACTACATGCAAATTATAAGCCATCTCCTAACCTACAGATCCAAAATCAAACCCCAAACTGAAACCCTATCAAAACAAGCACCAGGAAGGACAGGTTTGTATACACATTTATTTCGATCTCAACACCACTGTACAATGGTACACAAAGATTATAATTACACATGACAATATATAATTAGAACCTACAAATGAATATTCCTTGATCAAGCAATATCCGCTAAAACATACACGCTAGCCGAGTGCCTGATTCGTTGAGAATAAACAAATCTTTTCCTTAAATTGCAAGATAATAAAAAAATCGCTCAAAAACTACTATCATTTTTGTTTTCTATCTAGCCGAAAAGCTTGCTATTTTTTCGTAAATATGGACATCTGAGGCCTGTTCAACAGAGCGAGCGCTCGCCAAAATTCCTGCGTCAAAAATGCATACAATCTTCTTTAATTAAGGAAAATAGACAGTGTAACGAGATGTGTATGGGCCACATCGCTCACCTAAATATCAGGTCTAAAGTGACCTGAAGTGATTTTTTTTTTTTTTTTAGATATTCTAATATAAATCTTTGAAAGCAGGAAAGGATGTGTTGAAAAAAATGATTTAATAATGAAAAAGTTTAACATGATGTGCCTGCACAATAAAGTCACATATTGTCAAATCCGATATATAACTTAAAACTGAGGGGATCTTTTAAAGATATACATTGTATTTTGGTATTCTAATTTTGGCAACCCTCTTGTGCCCATTTTGGACTTTTAAAGATTTGTCCCTGTATATATATTTTCCTATTTTGAAACCTGCTGGGGTCCAAGATTGGTCGTGTTGGGGTAACGGTTTGAACCATTTAGATTGTACATCGCATCAGGATGCTTCGTCATATCATTTTCATCAATTATAACTTCGAACCCATCCTGGGGCCCAGAAATTGTCTGGGGTCACAGTTTGATCAATTTAGATCCTACATTATATATATGATAATCAAAATTCTTGCGTAGGAATATTACAGACTGTATTGATGATACGTAGGAATATTACAGACTGTATTGATGATACGTAGGAATATTACAGACTGTATTGATGATACTATTTAAATTAAACATGCAGTAATAATTTCACAATAATAAAGATAGCTTCCAATCATGTTGCTCCATTTTTAGATATCGAATGTTCAAAGATCTTATTTCTATGCCTGTGAAACGCTGAGCTTGCCGCCCCATTGTTTTGTTTTGTTTTTTTATTTATAACACTGTGGCAAAAATTGTAAATTTTGATTAAAATATTGAAATTTTGGGCCAAGTTTCCATGATAAATTGTCAGTAGATAGACAATGTGTTTCAAATAGTTCAATAAGAACTTCGTACACTTTGGATAATTTTCGGCCAAATCGGCTAACAGAGAAAGGCGCCTAATTATTCCGGGGTCACACTTTAAACAATTTCGCTCATCAGGATGCTTGCTCAAAAACTGTAGTATTGCAGTTCTTGAGAAGGACATTTTTAAAGAGCTGTCCTTATATATTTATATGTGAAAAAAATTTGGAATCTTCATTTATACAATAAATCTCTGCAGTAAATAGTGGCATTTCTTGTGCAATGTTTCTTTACAAGAAGACTTTTAAGACGCCTGTAAATTTTTCCACAGTTGTTGTGATTACCTCATGTGCGGATAAATAAAAAATTTTGCTAAGGGGGGCCGAGGAAATATTTTGTTTGCCATGTGTGCAGGGGGGATCTGAGGCCTATTTTCGATAATTTTTCTATGTGATTTAATAAATTTAAATTTTCTACTGGGTGGGGGTGGGGGTGGGGAGGGGTGCATGCACCAGAAAATTTTTCCAGGAGTGGGAGGTGGGGGGTCCGAAGGATAATAGTTATTGCCGGGGGGGGGGGGGGTCTGAGGCATATTTGCGATAATTTTGCTAAGCAAATTTAATAAATTTTCATTTTCCGGGGGGGGGGGGGGGGGGTGTCGGTCCGACCCCCTCCCCCTAGATCCGCGCATGGTCCGGACCCACTCCACCTTCTAGATCTACGCATATGATCCTCCCCTTTGAAAAGGTTTAATATATATATATATATATATATATATATATATATATATATATATATATATATATATATATATATATATATATATGGTCCGTGCAACATATGGCCTATTACATGCATTTAGGGCCTATAAAAATGTATTTTCTCTATATAGTTTCAATTATCGGTTATTGCGTTCTTCCCAACGCTGTTGTTATATTCGCCATCATTTTTTTGTTTGTACACGTAGCGTTTTTTAACTTTTTATGGCCAAAAGCTGCATGCACATGCTAGACATCGCCAGGTACTTAACTGCAATATAAATAATAAAAGTTTGTCTAAGTACACGAATCAACTAGGATCGATATACTTCGTTTCCTTATCGTCGCACTCATTTCAATTTGACCCTTTTCAACTCTTTTTTGCTCTACAGTTTTGTAATTAAGTCCATCATAGTAAACTTTAAACAAATAGGATATAATTTACCGACAGAGAATGGAAAATATATTAATTGACTTTTACTTTCACTTCTGAGTGAAATTGCCGCCATTTTGAAGATTGAATGAAAGAAAGAAACGTGAGTGGAACTTTGTCAACGTGAGTTCTTGATTTGTTATGGACGGGTAAGCTTTAATCAAGAGTGAACACATCACACTTCCTTACGTTTTCATTTTCTTATCTTCATTTATCACTTGATGTCATGTAATCGCTTCAACAGAGGTAAACAAATACACATGGCGAAATAGAAAGCTTTTACTTCCGTTTTGTGTTCAATGTACGAGTCGCGTAATCCATTTCATCCTGTTGTTTATCAGTCAGGAAGTCGTTGATGGAGGAAATTATTAGTCTGTTACATGTGTCACTCTCGGTTATTAGTTGTGTAATATTGTAACGATAGTCTTCATTCCACTTGTTATTATAAAGTATCACAACATCACGCTCCAGTGATAAAATGTACATACTATAGATAGATTTAATGTTCTTGAAATCACACTAGTTCTATGCCACTGTAGGAGTTTACAGATTTCATATAAATTAAATATAATGTACATACTTGATAGATTTAATGTTCTTTGAGTCATAGTTTTAATGCCACTGTAGGGGTTTATAATTATAGGTTTCATATAAATAAATAAAATGTACATACTTGATAGATTTAATGTTCTTGAAATCATAGATTTATGCCATTGTAGGAGTTTATAGGTTTCATATAAACTGATAAATTAAATATGAAATTATCCCTGGGTCAGTCAATGCTTCGACAGCTTCGTTCATTAATTTATTACGATACTGGAAAACCTAGTGACACTCCAGATAAGCTACTATTTTCAGACCATTGCCTTGTTATATCCTTTGCCTTACATATCTCATTTTTTTCTGCTGTATGCAGTTCTCAATTACAAATTGATTGGTTTATGTTAATCTTCAGACTTGTAATATTTCATTCACATACATGTTAATAATAATATAAGTGCACATTCTATCTCCAGACCATGCTTATAAAAGTATTTATTATTAACATTGCCTGTATCTAATGTTGAATAAAAATGATGAAGATTTCACAAAGTGTTGTATACCTTGAAAGAGTTCTTCACTTTAAATGTTAACTGCAAATTTCTTGAAACTTTAATGCTTGTATATTTATTCATTCAAGCAGTATCATATGTTTTTATCAGTGGGAAGTAATGTTATATTAACAGAGGATTGTCTAATGAACTCAAGTTATTTTATCATGTTTATAAAAATATCATTACATTTTCACTTCCAACAAATGAGTGTCAAACAAACTAAAATGTCTCTGTTCAAAGATTGCAGTAGTTTATGAACAGAATTGAAGTAATGTATGAGATTATCTTATTATTTTCTGAAAAATTTCACTTCCTTTAGTGTTAAAGAATTATAAAGTTTATGTTTTGCTTGCATAATTTGATCAATATCATTAGTCAATAGTGCATATTACATAATACATATCATATATTATATATTATATGTATAGTGTGGTGATATGTAAACCTCTGCTCTTAGAATCCCTAGTTTATATTACGTGTAGTAAGATTTCTTCTGTTAGCCTTTCCGTCTCCAAAAGTCACCTTGACAAGCGTTGAAAGTTCAATGTTGAAATCCTAATGCACATCATGAGAAACACGGGCATAATGATTATTGTTTAAATGAAGCATGTTGATAAGAATAAAAAAAATGAAATATTGTCATTTTACTTAGTGCTCTGTGTTTGAAATCATTGATTTTTTTTTGTTCCATTCTTTTTCAGAGATTACCTAATGCCTGGAACAAAGGTGAGTTAATCTTCCCTGTTGTCATCATTTTATTTATTGCAGTAGAATTGATTACCAGTAAATCTTTTTTTCACCTGAGAGTTTAACACCCTGTCACCTTTCCTTTGGAGTAAAGATCTGCAATTATATGTTTTGTGGAGATTCATTGTGTTAATGTAGAGAGTCTGTATCAGTAGTATAGTATGTTTATCACAGCACGATCCCATTAGTTCTGTGATGGTAACAGGGTTGGTGAGAGCTTTCTGGCAGAGTGTCAGGAACTAGGTCGCACTGACCCAGTATTGGACAACACATGGCCAGCAGAGGATGCAGGGATTCTGACCACTCAGTGAGAGAGAGTTATCAGAGATCCCTCACAGAACCCTAGGCTGATAAAACAGTGGCTTGTTGGTGTTACCTCTGGTAGAAATAGTTAGTGTGTTGTCCACTGACAGAGAAATAAATCAAATAATTGCCTATTGTGATAGGGTTCTGGGGTGTCGACTAGACACAACAAAGGGTTGTTACTTGGGAGTACACAGGGTCACTGTACAACAAGTGTGTTGTATTGAAACAGGAAGTCGAGTAGTCAGAATATCAATAAGGGAGATATTAGGGGCCTCATTAAAGATGACACATCATGCTAATGCAGCTTTTATAAGTTGCCTTTTGGTGAAACTTGGGGAAACTATAAGATTTCTCTCTGCCTGCCTTGTCTGTCTGCCTGTCCATCTGTCCAACATGGGTTTTCTTAATTAATTTATTACCTGATTTAAAACTGCTAGAATAACTTCCTTGCAACACTTAACAGATGACTTTCACCACTTATAATTATTTATCAAATATTTTAGCGAATCAGTTTTAATTGCTGTACATTGTTTTATGATCATGTGCACACTCTACAATATTGACAAAAGAACTTCACTAGCTCAACATTGGCATCAATGGTTGATGCGTTTTATACACATTTTTTCTTTTTAAAAATAGAAGAGTTAAGAACTGTGTTTATTAGGGAAGGAAATTTTGAGTTTTTTAAAACTTTTGAATATCATAAAGTTATACAGTGAAGACATACTGAGAGGTGATTTTTGTGTATGTTCTTGTAAATAAAAAAGTAGTGCTTTAAATGGAGGTACACAATAAGGACCACAAGAGACCTGTTGCAATGTTTTTTTTGTATGCATATATTTGTATATATTTATACCTACTCAGAAAAGTTTTTGGGGGTGTGAGTTAGTTAGTTAAAATTCTCCTTACTGTTGACACCTGCCGGACACAATGACCAATGTTTGATATGTATAGGAGTTATCTCCCTTAATACACACTGTATTACCAATACAAACTATAGTGATGTTACATTGTAAAGACGAGTTCCTAGTGAAGCTGTAGTTGTCTATCTCTGTGGTTTGTAAGTTATGTTGTAGTATCTGGTTACATGGCCCCCTCTGATGTGTATGATGTGTAAGTCATGTTAATCTAGATTTCATGTGTTTTCTTTAGGTCATCTAGCTACTTGAGCCCATGGAGCTATAGATCTATATTTCATGTGTTTTTTTTTCTTTTATTGATCAAGCTAGCTGATCACAGAATGCTATAGATCAAGATTTCATATCTTTTCTGTTCATATACCATACACTCTAATGAGTTGGATGGTTGGTCATGTGTTCAAAGCTAAATTGAATTTGTGTTATTTTTAATTGATTAAGTTAAATGCCATTATTTGTGAGTGTATATGAGCGGGTACTATAGGTTGGGGGCTGGGAATCTAGAAGCGGTCGTATTTTAGTGACAGCTGGGTGATTAGCATGAACCTTTCTGCCATTGTTAATCATCAGCATCAGTCTGATCAAGGATTGATTTGTCGCTGGCTTTTGTTACCTGTGTATTGTCCCCCGATAAACCATAGGTAAATATACCTCCTCTAGCTCTAATTGCAATATGAATATGGAGGGAGTAATACAGGGGTTCAGCAAACAGAAAGCCAGAGACTGAAGCATTTACCAATATCCATTATTTCCCATGAAATATTTATACCCTATCACGATTCATCGAGAGGCTGTGCCAGGAGCCCCATCTATTATTTATCCCTGCAATATTCAACTCTTGATGAGCTGCGCCAATTAATTAAAAGGATTGAGAAGTTGTTAACGAGGTCTGACTTATATCAAATGGCTTGATTGCTGGCCAATGTCATTAAAAGCCCTTCAATGGATTGGGGCAGTAATTATGATATAAAGATTTCTATTGTCCCCAAACACCCCCTCTCTCTCTCTCTCTCTCTCTCTCTCTCTCTCTCTCTCTCTCTCTCTCTCTCTCTCTCTCTCTCTCTCTCTCTCTCTCTCTCTCTCTCTCTCTCTCTCTCTCTCTCTCTTTCTGCCAGTTTAGAAATCCCCTAAAATTACCAGGAATTTGTGAGTGGTTTGAGAGCATGTATCCATTTTATCACTAGCCCTCTGATTGAGGATCACAGGATATGGTGTAACAGAACTGTGACATTTTCCTGGTAAATAAAACGTGATGAAGCTAAGCTTGCTCCAGAAAGAGCTCTAATTGATTATTGCGGTGTGAATCCTTCAGCGATGGAGGCAGCAGAGTGACACCATATTCTTTCTGTTTGCAAATTCATAACTTTTTTTGTATAAAATTTAAATTGCAGATCGGGAAAGTTAAACAAGATGCTGGGATGGATTAATCCTTCAGCATATTGTTTCCTTTGTCAAGAAGTTATCTTGCATGGAAAAGAATTGAACTGGAGAGTATTATGACCATACTCACCATAGATACATTTTACATTTAAATAATTTGTACATTGGAGGCTTTATTCAAGAGAATTATCAGTATTTCATAATGAAATAAAAGTATGGCTAAAATTTATAATAATTTTTATCATGAAAGATAATGCAGAGCCTTAGAGAAAATTTTAACCTGTAGAGCTATGATGAAATACAAGAAACTTTTTAGTATTATGTGTAGTTGTTAATAAAACAAGCTTATGAATGACAAAAGAGACTAATTAATTATAGCAGGACCAGCTGTGGGGTGTAGAGTGGTGGGGCTGGGGGACCATTGTGTGGCCACCTATTGTTAGTGATAGATCAATGGCTGTCCTTCGATCTGGGTGCATCTCTACACATCTGTTGTATGGGGCTGTGTGCAACAGGTGTCTCTCCCTAACTGATGGGAGACGTCAGCCCAGTCTGTGCTCTGTGTATTCAACAAACATTGTCCCAACGCAGCCTGTCCAAAGTGTATTCTACAAACATAGTCCCATCTTGGGTTAACTAAGTCATGGGTTGTAACGAACAAAAACTCAAACTTCATATTAAGTAGAATGAGACTCGCCTTCCCAAGACAAATAGAAATTTCATCATTTTTAATTTGTCATTGATTGAAAATATTGAGGTCAATGTTAAATCTTAGATCTTTAGGGTATGATAATTCATATTACAAAGAGATCATAGATAGTATACAAATTACAAAGAGAAAAATGTTGTTAAACATAATTAAGGTTGAGTACAGTGTTTTCCCTTTATTTCAAAATAAATGGTTAAAGATCAGTTGTTACAGGCCAAGGGTTGACGAACAGAACAATGAACAGAACTCTGTCGAAAAAACAATTATTTTTTTTTAATTTTTGATTTCTAAGCGGCATTTTTATGAAGTGAAGCAGTCAATTTGGCCTGTAGCCGGTTCTTAGGGAAAACACTGAGTATATTTATGTATATACATATATACATATATACATATTTTGTATGCATGTAAAGAAAACATGAATGAGACATACATATCACTTATAAATGACATGTTTAAATGCATCATGACATATTTTTGCTCTACCTCCAAAGAGTCCT